>CALNHX010002472.1:0-177739 GCA_940337035.1 Agriotes lineatus
GTGTACCTCGTATAGTAGTGTAAAAAATAATATATGAACCACTGTTGAGAAGACTATTATATCCTTGCACTTGTTTTGGTTAATTGGATTTTGATCATCATTGAATATCTTGGAGGTGCAACTCTTCTAGGATAAGCTCTAAACAGTTAGAACAAACTACATGTAAATCTATAATTTAATTATTGTTTTAATGAATTTAGAAATGGAAGCTGAGTAATTATTTAAAAATAACTAATGCATTGCTTTTTATTGGTAATTTCACTAAGTCAACACCCTTTGTTGCAATTTTGAAAACATAAGCCATTCACAAACACAAAAAAAGATTAATTCTGACTTAGCTGACAATTTCCGTAAATTTCTAATTTCTATACAGGTAGCCGACTTCTACTAATAAAATAATAAGTTTCTGGTCAATAAATTTATTACAATGTTGTTTAAAAATAAAATAAAAGTTTTCGATACACTATTACAGAAGATAATTAATTTTGTCATTGTAATTATACCGAACTGTTACTCAAATTATTTTTGCATAAACTAATCCCGCTCAGTTGTATATCAGGTAAAGTTAATAACCTGTCAATCACTTATAATCCTCAGGTAGTCAAGTTAGAGATTGTCATTTGGGTTGCCTGAATTTCGAATATATCCTCGAAACCTCCATGTGAAATACTGAATCGACGATTTTGTATAGTTTTTTCACGATTCTAATTGTAAATAATTATTTAATAAAAATCCCTCTCGACAAGTTATTCTAAATTGCATTAACATTTTTACTTCGATACAAAATTTTCAATTTGTTGGCGTAATTTTGTTATATCAACAAAACGTTAAAAAGTAATTAATCTAAATATACGGTTATCTAATAACTATAAGAAAAAAAATCATCTGGAAGTACCAATTATATTGCAATTACCAACATACTAAAGCAAAGAGAAATTTTCTAAATTAATTCCTATTCTTGTAATTGTGAGCAATAGTTTATCAATTTTGTGCTCTGATTCTCACAGTTCGCCGCGTCTGTCCTAAGAAGCCTTAAGAGTAGCCTCACTGATCGACAGTAAGTTCTGAACTGTATAGCTCCACATGGAAAGACAAACGAGATGTTATTTCCTCTAAAGTCGCTAAAAATTTTACTCGAAAGAAAATAAACATAACAATATATTAAGGTATTATTCGCATTTGGCATATCAGCGGTAAATAATCAGTACAGCAATGGTCCGACGCCACTCTCTTATGACACACCAGCTTTGATTAAGTAGTAGATTGAGAGCACATTGGTGTATATGACTGTGTAGGTCTAAGGCAAATAGTAGGAGCTCGGTAAGAATTTATTGTTTTAACTAGAATAGTAGTCCAGTACAGCATATACCTTGTCAGACACCTACGCAATATCCAGAAATACGGCGTGGCGTTATTTTTCTCCTTCAGAACCCTTTAAGAGTAGAACGTTGGCTTAATAATCCCATTATTCAAAGAAGACGAACGTGGTGTATGCGAAAATTACAGGGGTATAACACTGTTAAACTTTACGTATAAAATATTCTCCTATGTATTATATAACGGGTGTTCATAAACAGTCGTCATCCCAGTAGGTTTTGACTTCAGAAACGTATGTCTATTAAAATTGAGAAAAATGCGCTATGACAGTACTCAATGACGTTTCATTGTGTTGCACGAATTAATCAAAGACATAACATTTTGTTTTTCAAAGCAACTGGGATGACGACTGTTTATGAACACCCGTTATTAATAGACTTGCTAAATATGCTGAGATGCAGATTGGTGACTACCAAAACGGCTTCAGAGCCAATGGGGCTACGACGAATGGCTAGTCGTCATGAGGCAGATGTTGAATATAACATAGAGCCGCACAATTTGTTCGTAGACTTCAGGCAAGCATTTGATAGTATAAAAAAAAGGAAAAATCAGCGAATGCCTACAAGAGATGCAAATATCTAATAAATTAATTAAATTGGTAAAATGATATTGCAAAACACACGAGCAGCAGTTGTAGTACAGCAAGCGAACTCAGAAGAATTTGAAATATTTTCAGGAGTGAAGCAAATGGATGTACTATCAACCATGACAGTTAATCTCATGCTGGATTATGGAGTTAGGAAGTTAAATGCAAAAGGAACAATAATAACATGAAACGTACAAATAAATGCCTGTTGTTCTCTGAATGTCAATTTTTGGCAATGGTCTATTATGATATGTTTTATCGGACTTTTTCCACTGTCTAGGGTGCATATCACACGACATTACGACAAGAAATTTCAATAGAAATCGAAATAGTTTTAACAATGAAAAAGGCTTTCTAGTTGCGGTTATAGGTTCGAAAGTAATGTTAATCTTACGTAAATTAATGTCACCATCGGCTTATAAAAATCTTGTGATGGATATTAGGTAATTTATAGCTAAGTTTAATTCTTTTCGAATTAAAAATTAAGCTAGCTCATAGCCCACAACCGCGCATTTGAATCATCTACGGTAATGACACAAATTTCACTTCCGCTGAGCTGTCACTTTCTAAGTTATCGCACCTAAATGGAGCAAATTAGTTCCTTGAAATTTAGTTTGCTGAAAGCATTTATTTCTTACATTAATCTGAAAAGTGAACTTGCTAAGGTCTTAATACTGCAACTGAAACTAGAAAAAATATATCATTTTCTAATACCCTTCCAGACACATTAAACTAACATTTGAAACTAATATAGCCGTACAAGCTTGTACATCTGAAAATAGGTTATGTGACCTTTCGCCCGGGCCGTTTAGTCTCCATTGTTTGGCCCCCGCCGTTTCGCTCCGGGATGTTTTGCCCCGGTACCGTTTCACCGTAAATAAAAATTGAAAGTCAGATAATTTTGAAAATGATATTTATTAAATAATACATATTACAAAATATTTTAAAATTCAAAACTATGGGCAATGTAATCCATAGTATCTATCCTACCATAACTCTCTGCAATATTTTTCATTTTTGTTGAAATGACACTACTTTCATAATTATACCAGGAACTCATCCTATAATGGTCGTTTTAATATCTCAAATAATGCCCATCTATGTACCTATGTAATTTAAAAATGTCCAGGTACACAAAATTAGAGTTTAAATTAACACAAAGTGTTAATCTAATGGAAAAATATACTGCATAACTTGGGGGCGAAATGGTTGGGGGCGAATAGGCGCCGGAGGCGAAACGACTGGTGCTAAACGGTGGGGGCTAAACGGTGAGGGCTAAACGGTGAGGGCTAAACGGCGGGAGGCAAAACGGCGGGAGGCGAAACGTCCCTATCCCCTGAAAATGTAATCAAAAACGTGATGCCAAGGCTATTATTTAATCGAAAAAGTTTAAAAACCAAATAAATTTCCCAGTGTTATGCACTCAATGTATATTTTGACAAGCGGCGGTATTACGTTCACAGGCAGTTCGCTGGTTACGAAGCCTGTGAATAACTTTACATAATTATTGTTGTTTCACTGGAAATGACGCACGACTCATAAACAGAAACAGTACTTTAGAAAATTGTGTATGCATCGTAAGAATTAGTTATAGGATATTCCAGATGGTGTATGCAATTACGAACCTGTTATATGCCTCTCTTACTATCATTCACGATTTTGTAATAGTTTTGTCCTCTTTTGCAATTATATGGTTGTTATATTTAAATTATGATCTTTGCTCTATCATATGATATCTACCGGCATGAGCTGGATTATTAAACAGAAATACACTAAAACACTTAAAACAAAATCACACTAAATGACTGTAACTGTGCTACCACCTAAAAATCTTTGCTTAAGACGGGGACCGATGCACTTTTTCCTATAAGATGGCAGCACCATAGAAACAGCACGGTATTTTAAAATCTGTTATACGTCGTTCACAATTAAAATTAACCAATTATTTTCATATATATTATTAGAAAACAACACGCTGAAGGGTGTGATCAAATTTCACCTGGATGTGAAGTCAAATAACAGATATATTAAATAAATAAAATATAAATATTTGAATTTCTTTTTGGTCCAAACTTGACATGTTAATAGCTTATTCCCTAGATAATGTTATTATAAAACTAATTGTGGAATATAAACCACATTGCTAGACAAATAAACCTAAACGACAGATTTTAGTGCAAGAATTGTGACACTGGAATATGCGTTCGCAATAATAGCTGCCCTAAACTTGGGCAACTGTTTGATAGATGGCGCCGTCAACTGTTCTGTGATAGAGTCCCTGTATATAACTATATACAGGATCTCTATTCTGTGATAAGGTCACTTGACCTTATTCTGTGATACAGTCACTTTATATACAACAGTCTGGCCATATGAAATGTCACTTATGACATAAGACAGAATATGGCCGCCTTCAGTGGCGGGTCAAAAGCAGTGGCGGGGTTAGTGTTGGAAAATAGTTTAATTAAATAAATGCTTAGTATAAGTAAATATATGACTAAATAGTAAAACAAACAATGTTGTATCAATGAGATATTATAAATTTTATTTACAGTTAGTGCTCACATAAATAATAGCAAATCTACAGAACTTACAGTGATCCCAAAACTAATAAAACAGTGAGTATACAGTCTAATACGCTTAAAATTACTTTTCATAACTTCCCACTTAATTTATATAGCCTACATTGTGCATTGCCACAGAAGTACAACTGTATTTGCTTCGTTGTGTATTTTGCTTTTTCGTTTTGGTTTCAGCTATTCGTAAACTAACACGGATAACTTTGGATATAATAAACTTTTCTAATTGATTAAAAGTTGCAATACGTTTTACATCAACAATATGCATTTTATTTATATAAAATGCTTTTACATTTAGTTTCTATTCTGACCTTTTATGTTATTCTAATATGCTCGATTAAGATTAACCTGTTTGACCACAAGCCCCGCATTTTAATTTCTAGGGAAGCTTTTCATCTTAATACCATGTTCATACCTATTTTTGCATTCAAATGCACAAGACTCCATACCTAAAATTTAAACGTCGATAAAATCAGTTTTTCGAACGGATAATGTTATTTTAAAATTTTACCAGTTGATTATAAAGACATTGGTATTTTCAATGGTTGTAGGCTCCGAAGCAGATGATGAGAAGGCAAATAATGTTAGAACAGCATTATCCTTACGTCTTTTTTGCCACCAACTCGTGCTTTCTCACACATACAATTTGCAAAATGCTTTTCACAAATTCTTGAATTTCCATTCGGGTACCAATTTTCTCTATTAATTTTTTGTCCATAAGTCCCGTCTGTTCTTATTCCTAAGGAAAGTTTCCGTTGCACACATTTTTCAGATTTGCTTTTGCATCCGACTGCACAGCAATACCTCATATCTGCAGAAAATTTTTGAAATTGATAAATTTCTTCAAACCTTGTCAGCTTACCGTTAATAAATTATAGTTCTAGTTGTTTCTAAAAATTATGATCGGTTTTTAACTATGTACTCGCATTTCAAACGATTTTTCTTGATTGAATGTCAACTTATTTTATTTGAATAAATGTGACTTTGACATTTGTGAAATTTAAATCTTATTGTCAAAATGACACAAGACATAAAATGGCGGCACCAATGAGAATCGTGACCATATATGGCCAGACTGTTAACGTTAGTGTATATAAAGCGACTGTATTCTGTGACGTCACATGACATGCCTGGTGATTTGTGATTGCGATTTTGGTTATGTTAATGGAATCCAGTTTTAGCGGCAAAATTTTGCGCGTTTATCGCAAAATTTGAATTGAAAGCCGTAAAACTGAAATGCGTTTGGCTTATGATGAAGGAATGGGGGCACAGTGCTACATAAAACTCATTATCAAGTTAGAAGTTTCGTATGGACATGCAGAGCACGATGGCGGGAAATTTAAACTTTGCAATGTACTGGCAAATGCCTGAATTTATTGATGAAGATAAAATATTGAAAAATACACGTTTGCTTATGAGCATCTTAACGAGACTCCTTTGGTTGCCACAAAACTCGGCTCACCGCCTCATTTTGGAAATCAAACTGGTATCGTGAAGATGCTCATATTCAAACTTGTATCGTTAATATCTACAACATACCATTAATGGAAAATAATAAGAAACTTTATAGTCACATTATAACGCAGAGAAAATAACAAAAACAGAGAGTATCTATTATTAAACTACATTATTTTCAATACATCGTCCTTTTCGTCCTCTCTATTGAACAAAAATAGTAATTAATAATAAGTACATAAAAATGCTACACATTTTAACATAAGCTATCAATTCTAAAGAAAAAATGCTCATTATGTTTATGGTAGTTTCTGATGATAATACTTTCTAGATTACAAGAGTTTTTAAAACTAAAACGTAAGAAAAAAATATAAAAACGTAAGATTCACGTGAAAAAGAGTTTTTTTTAAAGAAAAACGTAAGAGAAGATTTAAAAAACCTACGATCCATATAAAAAATAGTTTTTTTAAAACTAAAACCTAAGAAAAGATTTAAAAAAACGAAAGATCCATATGAAAAAAACGTTTTTTTAAACTAAAACGTATGAAGAGATTTAAAAAACAAAAGGTGAACATGAAAAGCGTGTTTTAAGGAAAATCTAAGAATGAGTTTTTTTACAAGGAAAACGTAAGAAAAGATTAAAAAAACATAAGATCCATATGAAAAGAGGGTTTTTAAAACTTAAACGTAAGAAAAGATTTAAACAACGGAAGATCCATACGAAAAAGCGTTTTTTTAACTAAAACGTAAGAAAAGATTTAAAAAACAAAAGGTTAATATGAAAAGCGAGTTTTTTTAAAGAAAAACCTAAGAATGACTTTTTTTACAAGAAAACGTAAGACAAGACATGAACAAGTGAAAGATTGATATTAAAAGTATTTAAGCAAAGAATTAAAATTGTACGTAAGAAGTACTGTATTAAGAAGAAAATAGAAAAGGTTTTAAGTTAAAAAGAAAAAATAAGTAGGGAACGAACAACGGATCCGAAAAACAGAAGCACATCAGATATTCGACCAAACAGTTCAATTCAAGAGAGAGAGAGAGCACTAGGCGCGGGTTAGAGGCAGTAAAAACGAACACGAGATTTGCGTGCGCGAGCGACAGAGAAAGAAATGTTCCTACGAGCGTTAGGTAGGTAGCAAGTTCGAAGCCGGTTCAAGGCAATTTTTTTAAAATCCTTCAAATTGCGTATGCACATACATAACCCGTGTCATCTCGAAAACTGAAATTGGGCGTCGCAGAAGCAAGGGCAACATGCACTTCAAACAATTTTCAAGATCGAGCGGACCACCAGCCCATGATATAAATACAAGGGTATGCTCGAGAGATGGTAACCCACTGCGCACGTGAACCACATGACGTCACATTCGTAAGGTCTCGGGCATGATTATCATGGTCTCGGGTATATCAGGAGGGCTTCGGCATGTTGGACGATGGTTGCACGCATTACACGTCGATAACCCTAACCTCATTTATACGGTTTCTCTCCTGTGTGAATTCTTGCATGTCCAACTAAATCGCGTTAGAACAACTATAAGGTTTTTCTCCTGTGTGCGGAAAAGAGTTATATCAATAAAACCGCGTATTATTCACACGAAAAATAGCATTTATTACAATTGCGTACGATTTCCCTCCATTTCACTATTAACTTGACCCACTACAAATGCAAAATACGATTTTTTCGGGAGACTTTTAAAACGTAACTTTCAAATTGCCACCTATTGATGACGTCGTCTGGTTCACGCTTTCTCATTGGTCGTTGAGAAAAGCTGCGCTCGAGCATACCCTTGTATTTATATCATGCACCAGCCGAATTTCGAGAATAGCGAAAGATGCAAGCGCAGCATGTAACACGAAACCAGCAAACACGCGGGGGCGGCTACAAAACGATAAGATAACAGCCATTCGGCGACACATCAGTTCTTGGAAATGCACGCAGTATAGCCTCTGTCTAAAACTTTAGCGCCCTCTCTTTGGTAGAAGCGTGAACGATACATCTGCTACCCAAATTAATTTATTAGAGGTATTTCTTATACTACCGCCCTCTTGTGCTGTTATTCCGTAATTCGTGTGGAAATTAAAATTACAAACGAGTCCCCACTACTACGGTCCCGCTCTTAAGCATCTTCGGTAGGAACACCATAAATTTTTGGTGACTAAAAATCTAGTTCCAGTTTCACCCAGCTGCGTTTTTAATTTTAGTTTTTCATTTCAACTTAGTTAATTAATATAGTCTTGTTTCTTAAGTCGGTTAGGCAGTTTCAGTTTTTATATTTAATTGTGTATAATAAATCTAGAAAGCGTTTTGAGATTACTTAATTTTCTTTTTAATATTTAAAACGGCCATGTAGTTCTTTATGCAGAATATACCGTTATTTCCAGCATAATTTGTATATTATTTGTAGCAGATTAAGCAGTTTAAAGTGCACCGAGCCCGAGATGGTGTTGTTTTTATTTAACCAACAACGAATAGAGTCCTAATCAGATAAATAATCAAACAGTCACCTTTTATCCACGCCAACTTCTTACATCTCTGTCTGAATAAGACGAAGATAGCAAAATAACAGGATCTAACCATACATGGCAAGTTATAAAAAAAGAACAAGGACAAACTTATTAACAAACCAAACTGTTAACATTAGTGGATATAAAGCGACTGTAGAGGCATTAACTTCAAGGGTATGGGAGATAATATTGTAAAAGTTACTGAAAACGCGACATACCTTAGCAGAGCACTGATAAACGGCCATATCTATAAAATGAAGCAAGGTAGAGTATATGGAATAGTTACTGGAAATGTACACCATTTGATACTACCAAAAGAAATTGAATAAGAGCTAAAGAATTTGATAATGAGTTTCGTAACATAATGACTATAAACCCCAAAGATAACACTGGGATTTGTTTCCTACACTACACAATCCAAATTTAACTGCTCATGGCGGAACAACGATTGTTATAATGTAATGCTCTCAACAAGTAATGCACACCCTAGACTGGATAATTTTTGCACAATTACTTAATTTACCCGTATAGGTAGTCAGAATGCCAAGGTCCGATTCATACCTCAAGTATATGGTACACATTAAATAAAAAAAAAGCATCTACTGCTCAGTAAATTACGAATCAGGTTGTCTTAAAATTAGAATTATGTATATAATGTGTTAACAATATTTATTGTTTGCAGGATATTAATCCCTTGTTTACATATACAAATGTAGGCTGGTAACTAAATTATAACTGATCTGTACGGCAATAGTCCATTACCGTACGATACATGGCAACCATAACCATACAGCAACCGATAAACTATTGAACAAATCACGGATGTTATGAATCATAACACCCTCAGATGTTTTAAAATCCTCGCTCTGCGAGCTCGGATTTCAATACATCTGCGGCAGTTATGATACTCATAACATTCCTAATAAGTTAATAGCTATAAATACGAAAATAAAATGCATTCGTCGGACATTGTCGAACCGTCCTGTACAGAACCAGAGTATATATCAAATATATATACGGCAAACCACGACACTTGATATATCCCTGGTAGCCCATATGGCAGACGCCGCCTAAAATTCGCCTGACGCTGTTTTCTATAACGGCCGGTTCTGGAACTAAATATGACAGCGTCAAGTGGCTGCTTTGCTTCGTCGCCGGCGTTGATTAACAAAAACTGAGTCTTTATGAAGCCTGCCAGCTAGCCGAATGTCGGTAACATGTAAATTATGGCCACTTCATGAAATTGGCGCTGATTAACACCATTTGACATATCACATATTTTCTCTTTACGTGTTTAAAGGCTACCGGGCCTTTATTCAACCACAAAAATGTACCATATTTGGTGGAAATTCGTGATAGGCGACATTTTTCCTATGCCTATTTCTACATGAAAGAATGCAACGAGCCATTTTCAAAAATGTTTTAACTAAACACAAGCTTTCAAATTCGAAAATTCAAATTGTGTGAACTACCCCCAATGGGAGAAATATGAACTATGGAAATAAATATCAAAACACAGGCGACGCTTTGCTTGCATTTAGTGTCAAACAAATATTGCTCTTCACGGAAGACTGATCTATGAAAAAGAGTAACCTAATCATGCATAACATATGCTACATACACAATATACACTGATATAATAATCTTAAGATATCAGAGTTGGGGCCGAACATCTAGTGCCACAAATCCGGAATACCCTGCCCTAAAAATGCCATACAATAAATAAAAATAAACGGAGAATCTACAGCTTGTAGTTTCGTGGTAGGATGGTAAGCAGTGATTTGCTCTTATATTGCCCCGGAATCTCGCCGTGGGACATGAAAGTGTCTTTGTAAATGTAGGTCGTGACAAAATTAATTCTGGTGGCAAATCGACCTGGTGGATCCTTATCACGCAGATCTGCATATTTGCCTCGGCCTCTATGGAAGCGTATTATTGTCGTTCCTGCGGTCCAATGTTGGGGTTCTGACCTATAAGGATGCAGGAAAGGTCAAGTAAACTTCAGTTACTGTAACCAACAAGCCACAAACACGACCTGAAGAGCGGTTTTAAAAGGTACGTTTTCCTAGACGCGTTGATCACTGAGCGATGATCGCTGGACGATGATCGCTCAGTGATCATCGCTGGCACAAAACGCTGAGGTGTTTTCCTGCAAGCTTCTCCTGCGACAATTGCAGCAGTTTATAGCTAATTTTGTTTATCGGTTGCTTGGTTGTGATTGGGAGTGCCGTGAACGTTATGATTTTAAAGAAAATACTCCTTGAGTATTTATTAACAGAGGAAGAATAAAATGATGATATTGCCGTGCAAATAATGCCTTCCTCCAGAAAAGGAGTGCATCAAATGTTCAGAGCAAAAAAGAGGAGGGTTGTTTCTTGCAACTCATAAAAAATCATTTGAGAGAAGATGTTAAAAAGTTTCGAGAATACTTTAGATTGATCCTTTCACAGTTTAATTTTACTTCGAGTTTAATTGAAGGCAATATCAAGGAGACAGCATACAATAGAATCCTTTTATGCACCAATCAAGATACGCCCTTCACGAGTCGGTGACGTCATTATAGTTTCCTGTTGCTTAAGGGGGGGGGGCTAAGGGGGCTGTAGCCCCGGGCCACCGAATTTCGGGGACCTCGAAAAGATTCGAAGATTATAATCTAGTGCGGTTTCTAATTATTTAAATCCCTTTGTATCTGTACCGTATGTACCAGTATGCAGGAACAAGAGCTAACAAACATAAACAGTTTCCTAATGGAAAGAGTAACACAATATTGACTGATAAAGACGCTTTCAAAGTAGATACTTTTTATGTTATTATAGACACACTGGTATCAGAGTTACAAAGGCGTCGTGAATCATCATAATCATAATCATCATAACTCTATAATAAAGCAGAACAATTCCCAAGGTCAAACATGTATGCGCGTGGTCTATGTGTAGTTACCATTTTGGGCGTGGTCTTGATATTAGCAGCGTTGCCAGACCTGGTACAATTCTACTAATCTGGTACATTCTGAAACCGTTTCTGCAAAAGTATATTTTTAAAATATTTCTGGTACATTTCCATCCTCATTTATTACACGAAATTGTCAAAAATAAATTAGCAGATCAGCCAGGCAAAGCGGAATTGGCAGACAAAATACGGCGTCAATCTTATTTATTTCGTACAGTATCCTCATTTAATACAGTATCCTCATTTAATACCTACTAAGAAATTGCAACTAAAGCAAGAGAATAAATTTTCGTAGAAGTGTATTATCGTGTCATACCAGCTTTATAAATAAACATTAATACTACAAACATAGTGTTTAGTGTTATGTTGTTTTCCTTTAATTTTTGTACAATATTTTGAGGACGTCTGACAACACTGTTATTTCACGCACAACAAGGAGGCTGTGAACAGTTGACGCCATAACCTGCTATAGAATTCCATCTGAGCTCACAAATAATGGAAAAATAGATGAATTACGTAGTTTGAGGAGAAAAAAGTGGATTGCTGCTCTCAAAAGGACTGATTTGACACAAGCAAAAATTAAATATGGTCGTATTTGTTCAAGACATTTTATAACAGGCAAGTAAATTTTCCAATTCAGAAATTACGATGGCTTGACTGCTAGAGCGAACGAATTTATTTAGGCAAACCAACACAACTTAAGGATACAGATAACCCAGACTAGATACCTTCGCAACACCTTGGTTACGGATCTGCAGCATTAAGCAAGCAAACTTCAAAAAGTTGCTAGAGCAGAATAGAGGTCGAGCGCAGTCCCAATGTTAGTACGCGACGGTTGTCCATATACTGTAATGGTTTATATACATGGTGCTGATTTTGTTAGAGGAGCTTCTAATTTATTTTAAGGGCACATTTTGGCTACGTTTTAGAAAGTTGTGGACTAGGAGCGTTAGGTAATCGTAAAGCTAAATTGTTCTCGCAATATGAACATGACTTTTCTTGTAGGTTTTCTTAATACAGGCGATGTTAATTCACCTGGGAACCATGGTATTCTTGATCAAGCAATGACATTAAAATGGGTGTATGAAAATTGGAATAATTCAATGGCGATCGAAATTCCATTACTTTATTCGGTGTCCTGGAGCGGGAGCTGGGCTTCTTATGGTTGCCCCAGATACCAGGTATATGTTGGTATTTTAGAATCACTATATGGTGTTTTATTTAAATTTTATTTCAGAGTGCATCTGCAGTAGCTGATTGGGCATTAATAGTGGATATTTTGAAAGAAACTACCGAATATTTATTAAAAACCGGAAAATTTTATCAAAGCCTAAGGTACATATCTAATGTAACTATACGGGAAGCATCAGATTTTGTTTGTAAGTTATTTAGTGAAATTTCATTATGTGTGGTTATTTTTTGTGTGTTAACAGATAAAAATGAAAATTTGGGACTAGATCGCATATAGTGAATCAAGATTTTTTCGATCAAAAGATTAGGGAATTTGTGTTACGATTCAATTATACTTTAAATCCCAATGGCACATATGAAGCAATTACATACAGTGTGTCCCAGATCGAGTGGGATTGCATGGCTAACTTTCTTATCATTGAAGATGGAGATTTGGTTAAATGGACAATGTTTTGCAGTTTCATATGCTGATTTAATATCTGTTTGAAAAAGTTCAAAATGTCGAACCAGTCAAAAGTTATTAGAAACTAAAAACTGTCATTTTCTTGTATGTCAAATATCTTTGTAAGTATAAGAGATACGAAAAAAAGTAATACCGATGGGGCCACACGCACCATACGGATAACCAAATAGAATAGAAAGATCGGCTAATGCTGTGCTCACCGGCACGCTAAAACGTTGTTTTCTGGCTTCTGACTCGCCACTGTATGAAACAATATTGTTATAAATGGTACAAGAAAAGGATCGGTGGTCATAGCACTGGTTGATATTTATATTCTATTAGCATTATCTTATCTCTATGGTGCGTACTCCTGTGGACACACGGTATATAACAGCAATGAGATAACATGAACAAGAAAATAACTCGTATTGCTTGAGTAAGAAAGAGATAAATATAGTAGCAAATATTCAAGAAGGCTTGACGCTTAATTTAATTATGACATATGTCAACTAAACATGCCTACCAAAATAATTTTTTCGTATGGCCATCTCTTTCTTACTCAAGCATTCTATTTTGTTATTCATGTTATCTCATTGCTGTTATATACCGGGTGTCCGTTCTCAAAGTCGAACATAGGCGAATAACATTGTATTGAACGTTTTTGCTGATTCCTGCTCGCCTATTCAACTTACAGGGAAGGTAATGGTATCAATGGAAAGATAAAATTATTACGCATCAAATGATACCAATAATAATATTCAAGATGCGATTTTTATTTTAAAATTTTAATTTAAAACTTGGGAATTTTAAATATATCATGCCAAGTTCGATAGCATTTGTCAAAAAATTGGTATTTAGTTGGCTTAAATCAGATATTTTCTGTCAACGTCTGTTAAAATTATCTACAGAAAAACTAATTATTTCAATGAAGAACGAGTGAATGCACTGATGTTAATTGCCTATGTTCGACATTGAGAATGGACACCCGGTATAATTATGGCCCCTTCCATATTTGATTTTTAGGTTACTAAATAGAATTTTTACTTCCTTTTACAATAAAGGAGGTATTGGATTCACCCCAAAAATTCGAAATTAAGTTTTCAATAGATCTTCACGTTTTCGAGTCCCCTGATCCCAAAAAACATATTTTTTTTCATTGGTCTGTCTGTCTGTCTGTCTGTGTGTCTGTCTGTCTGTGAACAGAATATCTCAAAAACGAAAAGAGGTATGGCGTTGAAACTTCATATATAAGTTTTGTGTACTATGTAGATGCGACAGCAAGCTTTTCAAGAACATCGCATAACCAGAAGTATGGTGTTTACTCTTGTGATTTTTCAATTGTTTCCATTTTTTCAAAAACGGCTCTAACGATTTTCCAGTTGAATACTTTTAAAATGGGTTTCTTTTGTTTTTTTTCTATTTTTTTATTAACTCCTATTTTAAATAGAACACCCGGTATATTATTACATTTTTGAATTCAGCTTAAAATTCTAGAGAAAATTTGTCTCTTCACCTAATGCTCTATTTTGTACCGTTTTTGTAAAATTTGTAATTTTTGAAAATTTTTGTTGGCTAATTATAAGATCACTGTAAAAGGAAGTTGTGTGCGTGTATCACATCATATTTTTTATTCTCTTTTCAACGATGTAAGATAACATATGATTGACTAAAAAATACCAGTAAAATTAATTGTTTTTACATTTTAATCAAGTAGGCTTACATGGATCAAAACAAAATTAGTTGAAATTTTGTTTTACAAAACCTTGAGTGTACTTCCAAAATTCATCTTAGTCTAGGAACGTACTTCCAAAAAGTTACTAAACCAAATAGGTTAGGGGTATGACATTTATTTATCAACTGTCATAAATTAATGTTATAACTTAACTACCTTTAAGGATGTTAAACAAATACTCTGTTGGATACTATTGATGTAGCGTTTATTACTAAGTATTTTTATTACTTTTTATAAAAGTTCATACAAGAATTTCTAGAATAATATGTACTTTGACACTGAAATAATGAGATTTATTAATTGTCATTGATTGTTCGGTTTAAATTCAAAGTCGCCTTTATGCAGGTGTGGAAACAAAAATACAGAATTCCTTGCACAAAAATTGTATGTACATGCCAACTTAAAGAAATAGTTAATGTTTTTGTGTTTAGTGAATGTCCTATAGTAACATGTTAATTAAGTACCTACTAAGTACTTGAACCACAAAAACCATCGTGATATTACTTTTTGAATGTATAATCAAGTAGGTAAGCACCATGATGAAAAACAATAAGAAAGTTTGCGTAAAGTAACCCGTCGTGTCGTCAAATGGTGTCAACTATGTTTAGCTAACAATCACCAGCATTTTGATCATTTCATGTGATTATCAGGATTATGTTTTGTTTTTAAATAAATGTTGTTTGTTTTTTTATCCATGTAAGCCTACTTGATTAATATGTAAAAACAATTAATTTTACTGGTATTACTTCCTGTTACAATAAAGGAAGTATTGGATTCACCCCAAAAATTCGAAATTGAGTTTTCAACAGATCTTCACGTTTTAGAGTCCCCTGATCCCAAAAAACATATTTTTTTTCATTGGTCTGTCTGTGTGTTTGTCTGTCTGTGAACAGAATATCTCAAAAACGAAAAGAGGTATGGTGTTGAAACTTCATATATAAGTTTTGTATAGTATGTACATGCGACAGCAAGCTTCTGAAGAAAATTGCAAAACCGGAAGTAAGTGTTTACTCTTGCGATTTTTCAGTTTTTTTAGATTTTTTCAAAAACGGCTAACGATTTCCTTCAAACTTTATGTTTTTATTACATTTTTAATGTGTATTGATGTGAGATAAGTGATTTTCCAGTTGAATATCTCTAAAATGGGTTTCTTTTGTTTTTTTTTCTATTTTTTGTATTAACTCCTATTTTAAGTACAACACCCGGTATATTATTACATTTTTGAATTCAGCTTAAAATTCTAGAGAAAATCTCTTGTTCTAATTCTCTATTTTGTACGGTTTTTGTACCATTTGCAATTTTTGAAAATGTTTGACAGATGCTTAAAAATTTAAAATCAAATTTTTGCCTAATTATAAGATCACTGTAAAAGGAAGTTGTGTGAGTGTATCACACCAGATTTTTTTTTGTTCAATCATAAGTTATCTTACATTGTTGAAAAGAGAATAAAAAATTCTATGCAGTAAAATATTACTTTTTTTCGTATCTCTTATACTTACAAAGATATTTGACATACAAGAAAATGACAGTTTTTAGTTTTTCTCTAATAACTTTTGACTGGCTCGACATTTTGAACTTTTTCAAACCGATATTAAATCAGCATATGAAACTGCAAAGGATTGTCCATTTAACCAAATCTTCATCTTCAATGATAAAAAAGTTACTTATGCAATCCCACTCAATCTGGGACACACTGTATATGTACATTTACTGGCCAGATTCATATATGGTAAGAAAATCGTTTTAATTTAATTTTAATTGTGTGGAGCCAGTTCCAAGCAAAACGCAAGAGGCTTTAAGCCCTATAAGTTAAATGTTCTTAGCCGCGACGAAATTTTGGGGTTCATTCGTACTTCACCGGACGAAAAGTATTTACTTGCAAAGGTTAACATTATTGATCCATTTCTTTCCTTTTAATTGTAAAATTACATTGCAGACTATACTTATGAGTATTGCTGGCGGTTGTCGCATTGGAGAACTGGTCAAAATGAAAATTGACGACGTGGACGTCGTTTTGTTAATTTAGTTGTAATGTACTTATGTATAATTTTTTGATAAATTATTCATTTATTTTGGTTGACATTTATTGACATTTTTAAAGCGCTAGCGGAATAAACATTTTGAATCGCTAGCGGAATACAAATTTTAAATGACTGTTTATAAAACATCAACTTTCATGGGCAGGCCAGAAACAAATAACGGTCACTTTATACGGCAAAATTGAATAAAATTATTTAAGATTAATTTAGTTTGAAATGTGTATAGCTCAATAAGTACTGAGAATAGGACACATGTTCACATGAACTTTTTTACTTGAAATGATCTCAAGAACATGCTCCCGTGCCGGGAGAACTTTGCGAGACACTACTGAAAGGTTAAGTAATTCAGCAAATTCTGGTTGCATTGCATCAATAATGTGTCAGTTACGCGATCCCGCTTTGCTCTTGAATGACAGAAATACTAATGATAAATGGCTACAAAATCGTTGATATTTTAACTTTTTCTTATGGCAAATAGTATTTAAACGTTTTCTAAGACATGGAATTGCCATGTTTCGTACAATTTTACGCAACCTCTATATAAAAATGTTGATTGCAAATAAAATAGTAATTGTCACTTTGTTTGACAAGCAATTATTGCAAGTCAAACAGAGCCACTTTTAATCCAAATAATGCATACTATTTTTTCTGCAACCTAGAAAAGTACAAAATTCAAAATTTTAGATGATTGATTGCTTTTTACGTTACTTATTTAAAAACCATTATGACAAGTGCATCCCTAGGCGACCAGTCAGACCTTAATTTTAGTTTATAGGAAATAATTGCTATTTATGTTACAAGTATAAAATTAAGGACTTCTGTTGGGTGCACCGCAGTGTACGGTAATGCGAGCGATGTACATAAAGAAGGCCAACCTTAATGAAACATTGGAATTGTATATATATATATATATATACATATATATATTTATTTTTATAATTAATAATAAAATAATAAGTACATTTTTATTGTTACTCTTTTCTCACTTGGGTGTTATCCTGTAATAAAATAATTATTAGGTAATTTAATACCAGTAGAATTGTTCTGCAAATTGAGAAATAAGATTGAGATGACAAATTGCAATAAAATTGGGAATTAATTAAATTGCTCTATTTATTTAAAATAGTGATATTTAATAAAACATTATTTTAAATATTAAGAACCAAAGTAAATACAATTAAGAAATGTTTTTGAATATGTACTTTGTAAATGCGATTAAATTAATTATCGGTATGAGGTGGCAGTATTATAGCACCTTTGAAAGAGGTTTTAGTAAAGTTTTCGAAAATTAATTTGGAAAGATTTCACAAAATCAACAACACTGATTTACAGTTATCAATTGAAAAAAAAACTGCAATAATACTAGCAGTCTTTTTTAAATCTCGGTAGAATATGTTCAAGAAATTTATTGACAAATATAAATGTGTAATAACATTAGTTAAGCCAATTACGTATTTTTTTGTAGAAAAAGTAGGTAATATCAGGTAATATGATGGACATTTTACTTACCATGTTGATTCACACACCAATTATAAGAGCAAGACACCAAGCCAAATAAACAATATACCAAGACAAAATTACAAAAGCGACTGAACACCAAGAACTTTAAGCAATAATTTGCTGATATCAGGTAGTTTTACAGGTTTTGGAATAGGAAGTATACACTTAAATACGTATAGAAATTATCCATCATAACAATAAAACATAATATTTCCTTTATATTTGGGATATTCCAAAGGCAGATAAGTACTTAATTGTCCCTATTTTCAGAAAATTGTAGGTTTGTCTAAATATAGTGCTTTTAGAGATCAGCAAATTCCAGGAATTTAGTTTTTGGAAACTGTCCCAGTGACATTTTCACAAACTGGATTTACAGCATTGTAACAATAATTAGCATTTAATACTGAACACAAAAAAGAAGACACTATTCAATTCAGCAGTATCGGCTGTATCCAATATGTAGGAAAGTGGCCTGGAGGCTATCCAAAAATTTCCAATCTCTAGCGTGCTTTTAAAACTTTCTTTAGTGCAACAATAGTAATTTACGATACAAGTGCGTAAAGCTACTCTTTAGTCACGAGTGGGGTAGAGTTAAAACGCGAGTGAGCGAGCGTTTTAAGGCCCGCGAGTGACTAAAGATGCTTTACGCATGTGTATTGTACAATATTTTATCTACGACAGAATCTAAAAAACATGGTAAATATAAAAAAAATATTAAATGCAAATTAGGTTTACCAGCAACCGGCCGTAATTTTGCGTGTTTTAAAAATTTTAAAACACGTTGCTACTAACAACGTGCCTAATGAAATCTTTTAAACACGTTACTACTAACGACGTAAACTAATGAAAACATGTTATTAAACAGTCGTTTTACAAACTTAAAACTGCCAACTAAAAGGCAATTTTACACACTGTCGTAGATAAAAGTTATTAGATTTGTCCTACATTTTAAATGCGGCATATGCCGCGGGCTTCAGCTAGTCGTATTCATATTTAACATTATTTTCACCACTTACTAATTGGTAAATCTGTCACAAGATGAAATAAAAAGTTTTTCAAAAGCGATTATCGAAACCTACGAAACTGACATTACCTTATATTTAACCAACGAGCTTGTATTTTGTGTGATTTATTGAAAACTTTTACCTTTCAATCAGCTAATCCCCTTGATTATTATAAATTCATTATAGAGAAAAAATTGTTAGACTCGTTTCCAAACATTTCCATTGTTTTCAAAATATATTTATGCATACCGATAGCAAACTGTGAATCAGAAAGGTGTTTTCAAAATTGTCAATTATTAAAAATAAATTGAGAAATAGTATTAACCAAAACCGATTAACTGCGCTTAATTCAATGAGCATTAAAAGTGATGTGCTTCGGAAATTAGATTTCGATAACATAATTAAAGAATTTGTGCAATTAAAAGTAAGAAAAACATTTTTTGATATGCATGTTAAAACATTGTACTTTTTCCCTACATTGTATTAAACACTTTCGTACCTATAATAAAATATTAATTTAATAAAATAATAAAGCATGTTTGTAGAATATGCTCCTGATTTGGGGAATGGGGCCTCTAAAAAAAATTTAGCCCCGGTCCTCACATATCCTTAATCCGGCTCTGGATACCACTACTTCGAAACTCGTGGGAAAGCAAATTATGACTTTGACACAGCTCAAGAGCTCCCAGTTGAAAACCTCATTGGCTTGTCGGGGACCAGTGGATTTGCAAATCAAGAAGGGTTTTCAGTGAGAAATTCATTAAAAAACTATTATTCTAGAGAGGGCAGTATGGGTTGGTAAAACCGTCATGTGAACTGAAGAGACAATAGTTCATTAATTATTAATTAATTAAATTACTTTAGTGACTGTATTAAAATAAACTACAGATTCTGTATTTGATTGTCAACTCACTTGATCTTTCCACATAGGTATTCTGCAATCTCTTTTCAAATATTGCCCTTCACTCGCATATCACGGTAACGTGCATGTTGCATATCATATAATGCTGGATGTTTTTTTCACTGATTCTGTGAGCTTTCCGTTCTCTTCATAGGAAAAATGCAGCTTTGCATTCTGAGAAGAAATTTTTCAAGAAATGGATACGTGCATAATTCACAAAAGAACGCTAGCGATTGCGATTATGATTCCTCCAAGAGCAGGCGACTACAGTCGCACAACGATCAACGCTAGCGACTCTAGCGATCATCACGGGGAGGAAAATGGTAACATACTAACTCGGAAGAGGAGTCCCCGAATGCTAAGTAGGCGTGCTAACCACTATATAGGCTATGAGTTCATGAATGTTGTAGTATGAATCCGTCCTGTTTTATTAATTCTTTAGCAGTATTATCTTGACCTGGTACTACTCTTCACTATCCACGTGTATTACATCATGCCTTCCCCTTCCGCTTCATTTGCGTCATTAGCAGCCTCTCGAAGTGGGTTTTCCACCTGTTTAACACTTCATGTTTACCTGTTTAGTCACCGTTTCAAGTTCTCAAAGGAGGGCGCAGCAGAATAAATTAAAAAAAAGAACGCAAATTAGTATATTGAAACTAATCAACTAATACAAAACACTTTAACTTAACTTGATGTTTAATTTCAGCATATTATTTTTTTACAAGTACATACAGTATGTATGTACTTGCGAGCACAATCTACAACTATATAAAACTTACTAAGAACTAACAACTAACAGTTTATTTCAACAAACTAGTGGCTTAAATGCGCCTATATTGAACTGCACAACTTGTCCAAGTTTGGTTTTAAATGAGTAGTCACTACCCTTAGTTCACGTTCGATGTTGAGCCGGTTTCTGTAATTCGATTTTATACAAGCTACTGCAAAGAAGCCAACTTCACACAGATAAGATGTAGGAAATGGTAATATAATCTGGATAGCTTTTTTCAATAACGCTGGAAGTTTCTTTTGCGAGTTAATCCAAAACTCGACAAAGAGGTTGTCAACGAAAATTGTCTGTACTAGAATTGAAACATTATTGATACAATTTTGTTGAGCAAAATCAAACATTCCATTACATCAGCCGTTGCTAGGTAATTTACAATAAAACTGCACAGGAATAATATTCCCGTCCTAGACCGGGAATATTTTTCGAAAAAATACCCGTTTCCCTAATTTTTTTAATTACTCGTATCGATGAGTGGACAAATAGTATGTGTATCTTGGACAAAAAGCAACGTTTCCAGACTCCTGTGTTTTTGGGCTCGGCACTCTCCTCGCCCAACAATATTCAAAGTTGTCCGGGAATGTTACCCTTTTCGTCCTAGATACACAATCTACTATTTTGTGTCTTCACTGTTTATCTTGTTTGACCAAAGATCCAATTTTCGCGAAAAACTGTAATTGTTATCTGGTAGTTTTAATAGATGAGTATTATTTCCTTGCAACTGGATAACGTATAATACTAAATAAAGTCCTGGGCTGATTTCCTGTGTATCATTCAGTGATGTCAAGTGGCATTGTATTATTTTTGCATATAAGTGCTTGTAGATCTTCATATTTCCCTGCCATCGCCATCAGTACAAACACCAACACAGTTTTTACACTCCATGCCAGAGTTTACTATATAATTAACAGTAATTTGAAACAGATCCGCATCTGTACTTTTTTATGAGTTTATTTGCAAAAAAGTCCTCGCATATAGATGCATTATCGTAGTAGCGAACGTAGGCTATCAAATGTGCACCTTTTCTAATATTTGTTGGTTCGTCTAGCTGAATAGCAAATAATTTGTTTCTAGGTTTCTGAAGAAGCTGCTACTGCAGATCCTCTGACACATCATCAATACGCCTACTAATAGTATTATTTGATACTGGTATTTTCTGAATCTGCTTAGCATAACTATCTTTAAGCATTGTTGCGATTATATCTTATATCAACGGCAGCAGAGAGAATAAGATCTTCCGCAATAGTGTGAAGTTTCTTACACTTGGATATGCGATGTGCAACTTTATAAGCTGCAAGCAGAGCTTTTTGAGGCAACAACGAAACTCTACAGGATGTTGAAAAAAAGGGTAAAATATTTTACCCACTTATAGATCTCATCAATACAAACAAAAAAGTCTTAATAAACATTGGTCCGGAAATGCTTTGTTTCTGAGATACAGAGTGTTAAAGTTTTCAAAAAAAACCCAGCCGCCCCTGGAATAAAGAATTTAAATTTAAGTGACCCAAAACATGATCATTAATAACACCAGTAAACCTACGGAGTTTCACTAAAATCGGTTAAGGGGTTTTTAGATATTGAAGCATTTTAGTTTTGGTCTTAACAGGTTCAGAGACGTGCAAAAATATGGGCATTTATTTTTTTCTTGAAAACGAAGCGAGATTTAAAAAAATCTCAGGAGACAAAAAAATTTAATTTTTAGTTACTTTATTAAAAACAATATAAAAAATGCAAAAACTCTCGTAGGCGTTATTTTTTTGTGCAAAAACCTAATCGTTATGCCCCCCTGGGCACGCCCCTGGAATTACTACATCAATTGTAATAGGTCCAAAAGATACCTCATAAAGTTATAAACAATCTCTAAAAATTTCATTAAAATCGCTCAGAGCGTTTTTAGATAACATAAAAAACGAATAATAAAGAAACGTTTAACACCCTGTATCTCGGAAACAAAGCGTTTCGGGACCCATGTTTATAAGGGCATTTTTGTTTGCATTGATGTTATCTATATGTGGATAAAATATTTTACTCTTTTAACGGTCATAATTCTGCGTTGTTAAAAATTTTTTAAACACGTTGCTACTGACGACGTTCCTATTGAAATCTTTAAACACGTTGTTACTGATTACGTAAACTAATGGAAACATGTTATTAAACAGACATTTTACAAACTTAAAACTCCCAACTAGATAAACTATTTTTCCGTACTTGGAAAGTATTTGTAGTACAGTAAAATTGTCGGAAAATACCCAGTCACCTTAAAAAAAATTGCCGCGGCGATTCCACGTGCCCAATGGTTTAGGGTCATTAGACAAGTGTAAAATCAAAAAAAGGCGTCACCCCACCCCTTGCCAAACAGCCGCCATCTTGATAACAATTGAATTTGTTTTTTCTCGCGATCCATTGGTCGCACAGAAAAGTTATTGAACAAAAAATGTTGGAAATAAAATTCTGCATATTTTTTATTCGTGTCGCGATACCGAGAAGTTGGTATTTCAAACGGTAGAGTTGTTGCCCTCTACCGTTTTAAATACCAACTTCTCGGTATCATGACAAAGATCAAAAATGTGTAGAATTTTATTTCCAATATTTTTTGTTCAATAACTTTTTCTGTGCGACCAATGGATCGCGAGAAAAAACAAATTCAATTGTTATCAAGATGGCGGCTGTTTGGCAAGGGGTGGGGTGACCGCCTTTTTGGTTTTACACTTGTCTAATGACCCTAAACCACTGGGCAAGAGGAATCGCCGCGGCCAATTTTTTTAAGGTAAAACGACAATTTTACTGTACTATTGTACAAACTTTAAATTACTGACGTTAGGTGTAATGGAACACTAGCGAAATATTACATGCCTACTCGTTGCCACTACTGTACTTCTGGTGTACCCCCAGGGGTCCCACTTGAGTCCATATTTTTTCATTTTTGTATAAATGACATCGCAACCGATTTTGAATATTGTAAATGTCTCTTATTTGCAGATAACATAAAATTGTACGTTAGAGTACAAAATATTAAAGATCATTTAAGAGTGCAAAATAATATTGTCAGTCAGTCAGTTAAATTCTATGGAACTTAACATTTCAAAATGTTACATAATCTTATTTAATAGAAAGAAAAACTGTTGCTCATTACGATTATATTTTGCATAACAAAATTTACGAGGTGTCGGATTTAAGAATTTGATACTGTCAGCTTAAGTTTGATAGTATTTTATTTGTTACTCATTTGTAAACATCAATTTATCAAAACACTGTATTAATCAAGAACGTTTATTTTTAAAAGCTACTAACTTGTAAAATCTTTTATTTGTTCCTCACTTGTAAACATCAATTTATCAAGTCACTGTATTCACCTTGAAAATGTTTCTTAACTGGCTAGCCAGTAAATTTTTTACTGGCTAGCCAGTATATTTTACAAGCGTGCTCATAGATAAATGATAGCGTGCAAAGCCAGAGTTGTCTTCCTTAGTATGTGTCATATTGATTAATTTAGTTGCTTGTCATTTTGACATTTTGAATAAATGGTGAATTTCTAGTCATTTACAAGTGAGGAACAAATAAAACATTCAACAATACACGCCAGGTAACCATTTTACTGGCTCAAGGATATGACAGGCTCGCCTAACGGCTCGCCAGTCATCCCAATCCTATCGCCAGTAAAACCTGTTTTACCTGGCTTGTAATGTTAAATACTATTATTTGTTCCTTACTTGTAAACATCAATTTATCAAGTCACTGTATTCACCTTGAAAATGTTCTTAACTTTTACAAGCGTGCTCATAGATAAATGATAGCGTGCAAAGCCAGAGTTTGTCTTTCTTAGTATGTGTCATATTGATTAATTTAGTTGCTTGTCAGTTTGACATTTTGAATAAATGGTGAATTTCTAGTTATTTACAAGTGAGGAATAAATAAAACATTCAACAATGCACGCCAGGTAACCATTTTTACTGGCTCAGGATATGAATATGACAGGCTCGCCTAACGGCTCGCCAGTCATCCCAATCCTATCGCCAGTAAAACCTGTTTTACCTGGCTTTGTAATGTTATAGTATTTAACATTATCTTTTTCATTGCCCAGGTCGTCTTCTTGGGTTTTGGCTGTCCAATTATCTCACATTAGTAATTTTGGGTCCAGCCCCTCTTGGTTTTGTTCCAAACGAGCGGCTTTCCGTTTACTATTAAATTTTTACTCTGTTGCCTTTGTCCGTTTCTTGTTTTGCCGTTTCTTCATTTTTTATTTGTGTAGCTCTTTCGTGTTCGTTAGATCGTTATTTATAAAAAACATCTTTGCCCCTCACTTTGTTTTTGTTTTTCATTATTTCACTCTTTTTCTCCTAATTGTTTACCCCACTACATTAGCTTCGGTCCAATTTTGTATGCTGTTTTAACTGTACATTCAACACTTCTTTTATAAAGTTTTGCGTACCTTCTGTTAATATGTTCCTATCCCTGTTTCTGCCATTATATCATCTATTACCATGTTATTTCGTTTTCTTTGTCAGTCTTGGTTCTCCAACTGCCTCTCTAATTTTTTCGCTTAATTTTTGTTTCTCACGGTTCTTTTCTTAATTTTTAGATTTCTTTAAAGTTACTTTTTTCCTCTTTAATTTCCTTAACTCACTCTTGCATCATCTTTCTTAACTACTCCATTTCTGCTTTTCGATTTGTGTCTTTCTCTCTTGCATAGGTGACTATTATCTTGCTTTTTTCAAAAGCTTTTATTCCTCCTCTTTTCGCCCTCTTATCTTTCTCTTTTTCTGACTAATTTGGAACAATCGCTATTTATTCCATTTCTCGCCGAGCACATCGAGCATTTAGCTTGTCCATCGGCTCCGCTGCCTTGAATTTGCCGCGCTCCCAAACCGTACGCAATGTTTTGCACTGTCACTTTACGCTCGCGGTTATAATCAACTCTACGCTCTGATAACACTTAAACACACCGATACTGCTACTAGATCGGGATTTTAGCTTGAACACTGTTCCCTAAGTTTCACTTCAATTTACCGCAAATAAACACTTATTAATTTCAACTTAATCACTACTCGCGTGCAGCAAGCTTTTTGAAGAAAATCGCATAACCGGAAGTAGGTGTTTACTCTTGGGGATTTTTTCAATTTTTTTTCGATTTTTTCAAAAAACGGCTCAAACGATTTTTTTCAAACTTCATATTTTTATTACATTTTTAATGTGTATTGGTGTGAGATAGGTGATTTTCCAGTTGCAACTTCTAAAATGGGTTTCTTTTGTTTCTTTTAATTTTTTGTATTAACTCATATTTTAAATACAACATCCGGTATATTATTACATTTTTTAATTCAGCTTAAAATTCTAGATTAATGATCAATGATCTCTTTTGTTGGGGATGATGGTGAGACGAAGCCTGCAGATAGCGGTCAGTGTGAGTCTTCTTTTGATACACTGTATGGCTTAATCTGTTGTTAGTGTTCGTTTCACCAACACGTCCAGGAATGTACTACAAGCAAAAGGAAGGAGCAGCTATGGGATCCCCGTTATCTCCAGTCATTGATAACATATTTATGGAAGCCTTTGAAGATGAAGCTATTCAGTCCAGCAATCTCAAACCTAAATGCTGGTTCCGCTACGTCGACGACACTTTCGTTATAGGCCTCATGGAAAAACAGCTCTTGAAAGCTTCCTTGTCACACTATAAACAACCACCATGCCAAAATAAGATTCACTATGGAAACTGAAGAAAATGGACGCCTACTTTTCCTGGACGTGTTAGTGAAACGAACCACTAACAACAGATTAAGCCATGCAGTGTATCAAAAGAAGACTCACACTGACCGCTATCTGCATGCTTCGTCTCACCATCATCCCCAACAAAAGAGATCATTGATCAAGGCTCTTATTCATCGGGCCAACGCTATTTGTAACGAGGACAGTAAAACCATAAGAACTGAGACATGTGGATGGAAGCTTTACACAGGAATGGCTACAGTCGACGAGGACATCAGGAAAGCGTGCCAATACACCATAAAACCGAAAGACCTAAACCTCAACCTATTATTACGCCTGCCTTCCTTTCATCTCCGGGGTAACCGACCGCATAAGGAAGGTCTTAGATTAGAAAAACATCGGAGTCCGCTATGGTACAATAAGAAAGGTCGAACAATTGATCCCCTACAACAAAGACTTTTTGCCATACTACAGACAGAAGGCGTTTACCAGCTCCAATGTACTTGTGTCTTTTATCGGACAAACAGGAAGAAGCATCCAATGTTGAATAATAGAACACCAGAGCCACAAGCCACTTGGAAACACTAAAAATCAGCCATCGCAGAACACGTATTAGGACCAGGAGATCACAGAATAAATTACTCCGTAAACATACTAGCCAGGACTAAAAAATACTTCCCTCGTGTTATTCGTGAATCCCTAGAAATTATTAAAAATCCAACAATTTCAACCGAGAAGACGGCTACCGCCTTAGTAATACATGAAGGTAACTCTGCAAAACCAATCCATCTATAAACAAGTTTCACGTGAGCAACCAAGTGAAAAAACGACAAGCCCCAATAACATACTAGATCAACATGAGCAGCCAACCGTAACGGCTCTTCGGTATATAACCAGGAGCAAAAGGCACCAACATCAGTCTTTAGAAAACTTCTGAAGAAGCTGACAGCATGAGCAGCGAAACGTGAAGTTCAAATCGACGACCACGACATAACCCGGAAGAACCGACCATTATGGACAACGGCCGTGAAAGCCTGCATTCGACTAATAGACTATTCTACGTTATTACCATGGAACTTTATATTATTATTTGTTTCTTCCATTTTGAATATCTACTTGATTTAAGTGTTGTTTTGTTATTTATGTATGTTCAGAGTTTACTTTTTTTACTTTTGGAAGTGTTGATTATTTGTTTTTGTTACTTATCAGAGTTTATTACAGTTACTTCGACACGAAGTGTAGGAAGTATTGAAATTCCCTCAATCGAAAACCACTCTGAGTCAAATATCTCTAAAATTCGTGCAACCGACTAATGAATCCGCTATACTAATCTCAGTCTCGGCTGTACGGATCTTTTGGTAAAGACCCAGCCCACTAGATCCCTCCTCATATTGGGGGGTGCCTAAACGTGCTGTGCGGTGTACGTATGTTCGTATGTGTACACGATTCCGGTCGCCAAAAACCTTTCGAAAGTCTTGGTTCGTTTCATACGATAGGCCCTCCGAAAATGAAGGCAACATCACCTTTTGAGGTATGGTCGTCAGCAAAAAAACATTTTTTTTAATAAATAACTGCTTCATAACATTTCATTGTCTTAAGCGAAACGGAGTGCTGCTGAGTGTCGAAGTATTCTTGAAAAGCAACGGAAGGGTGGTTTCTTGGGTGGGGGGTACAGTATATTTTTTTCTTCAAGTATCTGTGTTGTATTTATCAAGTTATGTAGTACCTACATACTTTTTTAGTAAAAATATTATTTCTGGGTATTAAAGTTTATCTGGAAAATCATTGTCTTTAATGAAAGATAAGTAAAAACAGCCAAGTAAAAGAGAGCAAGTAAATTTCATACGAGCATTGATTGTAATTATCGTACGTATGTTTTGTCTATTATTATTTGTCGAAGGATTTGAATTTGAACCGAGCATCATTATTTTGTATCGAGCGTCTGTTATGTTTTATCGAAAGTTTATTATTTTAATAAGTAGTTGAATTTTATACCGAGTGTTTGTCATCATTGTGGAGCGTCTAGTAGTTCCATGGAACATTTATTTTTTTAGGATACATATAAATTTTATACCAAGCACTCAATGCACTTATCAAGCGTTTAGTATTTTTATCGAACATTTATTTTCTAGTCATGCATTTGGACAAAATATCGGGAAAATGTGACCTGCAGTACGAATAAGATACCGAGCATTTAATTTGTTTCCCATTATAATCAGTGTTCGCAGGTTAACTTATAGCAAAGAGCATATATGCTCTTTGCTTATAGCGGTGTTACGTGCATACTTCAATCTATATTTTTATATTTTCCTTTCGCTTTATCTTAACCATTGTTTATTCAGACAATATTCAAGCAAATATTAGTTAGGAAGTTATTTACCGTAATTAATTTGCAGTTCCCAATTCACCTTTGTTGCATTCCTTATTGCAGTTGTGTATCCATTAATTTTATTTTCAGTTTTAAAAGATCTAATCATTTATATACATTTTTATTAAAACGGTTATAATTAAATCTCTTAGCCACAACGCCTTGGACATATTATGAGAAATGGACAACGATATGAATTACTACAGCTTATTCTACAAGGTAAAGTGGACGGAAAGAGAAGACCAGGAGACAACGGATATCGTGGTTAAAGAACCTAACATGGTTAATACAACAATGGGTCTCTTCAGAGCTGCAGATAGACAAATGCACGGATCGCCATTATGATCGCCAACATCCGGAACGGATAGACATCGTAAGAAGAAGAAGAAGAAGCTGATTTTACCAAAGTTATCTAATAATTAGTCATCTTAATGTAGTTGCGAAAATGCTACCTATACATGTAAATATTGTAATTCTTACCCCGTATTTTCTATATCATTGTAATTAATTGATTTTGCACTATGTTTTTTCAGTTAATTAAAGCAGCCCACATTAATATCAGATCGTTGCTCCCCAAATTGGAAGAAATCGGAGATTGTGCTGTCAACCATAATTATGACATCGTTGTATTAGTGAGACGTGGCTGACTGAAGGTATATATAATGAATCTTTATTTAGAATTTTTATTTAATAATGATGGAAATTACTATAGCCAACATTAATGTTAGATCTTTACCTGCTCATTTTGGTATTTTTAGAGATTACATTGCAAGTAACAACTACAGTATTATCACGGTGACGGAGACGTGGCTATCAGCGGATTTTGGGGACGAGACTATTTTAATTGATGGTTATTCCTTGATTCGAAAAGACAGCAACAGGCAAAAGAGGTGGCGGAGTAGCTCTTTATGTAAGTAATACACTGATTTATAAAACTGTTAATATTACACGTGATCTATGTGAGCAGCTTTGGATACAAATCAATTTAACAAGAAAAATATAGCAATCGGAGTAGCTTATCGTCCTGAATGGGTATAAATTAACGATTTTTTTGACGTAATTGAAAAATCCTATTCAGAAATTATACCTTACTCCGATGAAATAATTTGCACTGGTGATTTTAATATTAATTTACTTCATCATGATACGTCTAAATCAAATAACTTCTTGAATTTTTATCAATACGTTTAATCTTAGCCAAATCATTATAAGAACCTACACGTATTACATCAACATCACAAACATTGTTAGATATAATAATTGTCTCTAATAAAAATTTTGTCATTGAGTCAGGTGTAAAAGAAGTTCAGGATCTAGCAGATCATTCACTTACCTTCTGCAAAATATTAGTTGAATCCGAGTCACCTCCGGTCTCTATTCGAACGTATAGAGATTTTTAAGCATTTTGATATCGCTGATTTTAATTATCAGTTGGAATCTATACCATGGTATCTTATTTATTGTTTTAATAATATTAATGATAAATTGCAATTTCTAAATCATAACTTGCAAACATTACTTAACGTCCATGCCCAATTAAAATAGCAAAATTTTCTAAACCTCCTTCCCCTTGGCTAACACAAACAATTCAAATCATGCAGAAATTACGCGACAGCGCTCTATCGAGATTTAAGCGTACCAAATCTGTACAACAATATTGGGATTATTATAAGTCCTACGAAATCTTACCTCCTCTGCTATAAGGCGGGAAAAAGAAGCATACTTGGAATATCAGATTCGAGTAAGTGATAAGAACAAGCTTTGGAAAACTTTAAAAATTTAATGTTCATAACAAAACTCAAAAATCAAACCTGCCCTTAAATTTACAAGTTGCAGATAGTATTAACGACTATTTTATTGATTCGGTGCAACGTATTGCGAAAACACCTGATCAAAATTTGATACAATTTTATAAAAGTAATTGCAAAGTTGATGTTAGTATGAAATTTTCCTTTAGCTTGGTGTCCAAAAATGAGGTATCTGGGATCATTGAAACTATTACAACGAAATCGACTGGCACTGATGATATCGGAATACAATTAATTCAACTTTGTTGTCCTTACCTATTGTCACATATAACGCATACTGTTAACTACTGCCTGAAATACAGTGTATTTCCAAAATGTTGGAAAACTGCCTGCGTTATACCACTTCCTAAAGTGAATAACCCAAGTAGTTTCAGTGATCTTAGGCCGATTTACCTACACTTTCTAAGATTTTAGTTGAGAAAATGTCTAAATGAACATGCATTACTCCCTGCTACTCAATCTGGATTTAGAAAAGGCTTTAGTTGTACAACTGCACTGTTGAAAATAGTTGATGATATATTGGTCGCCACTGATAATAGTCAATTAACTAGTCTTGTTTTACTAGATTTTACAAAAGCTTTTGACACATTAGATCACAGTATGTTATTGGCTATTTTACATTATGTTGGACTCAGTAATAATGCAATTCTTTTATTTAAGAATTACCTTTCCGATAGATCGCAGCTTATAAAATTAACAAACCAGAAATCTGAGATTCGCTCTATAAAAAATGGTGTGCCGCAAGGGTCAATTTTGGGTCCATTATTATATGCAACTTACACTTCTAATTTGATACAGTTATAAAATCTTGCAGTGTTCACTTTTATGCCGATGATACCCAGGTTTACCATTCTTTTGATCCCAATGACATTATTACAGTAAACAATATGATTAACACTGATTTAAATAATTTAATTACATTGGCAGAAAACCATTCTTTGGTAATTAATCCCTCTAAATCTCAGGTTGTCCTATTTGGCACGCCTAAATCTCGGAAAGCTAAAGTTGACCAATTGAAAATTATGGTTAATAACACTCAGCTACCTGTTGTCAACAGTGTACGTAATCTTGGACTTTACATAGATTCTGATCTAAGATTCAAAAAACACGTTAGTCTTAGTATTCAAAAAGCTTATGCAAATTTGAAAAATATTTATTCTAATAGACACATACTTAATAAAAATGTAAAAAAACTTTTGCTAGAATCCTTAGTTCTATCTCATTTTAACTTTTGCGATTCAGTATACGGGCCTTGTCTGGACAGTACTGATGTAACCAGGATACAATGAATACAAAACAGTTGTATAAGATTAATTTTTGGTTTAAGAAGGAGAGATCACGTTTCTCATAAGTTAAAAGAACTCAATTGGCTCAATATGTTAAAAAGAAGAATGGTACATTCGTGTTCATTATTTCATAAGATCATTATTTTCAAAACTCCACCATACCTATTTAAAAAGATTAAATTTCGCTGTGATATACATAATATTAACGTAAGGAGTAAAGGACTGCTTACGCCGCCTCTCCATACAACTAGAATGTTTTGTCGCTCGTTTTCATATAATATTGTTAAGTTCTACAACTCCTTACCATCTTTATTTAAGGAATCATCGTCTTCAAAATTTAATAACAGTATCTTCACGTATTTTCTAAATAACTGAATACCTTCTTAGACCAGTGGTCAGTTCAACAAATTGTTTTTGTTATAAACCTACAGGTAAACTGATAGTCATGTCACTAAGACACTAAATTATTTCTATGGCATATAAGTCACTAAATTAAATTATCTTGATGGCATATAAGTAATTATCTATTATATTAATTATTGTAACTAGGTTAAGTGGAAGAGCAGTAATTTTACCAAAATTACTGAACTTCGCCTTTTGTTATCTTGAATTGTGAATTCAATTGAAAGAATTGGAATTATTTATTTTGTGATAACAATAAAGACATTATTATTATTATTATTATTATTATTACTCAATATCGATGGCTACCGTATAATAAAGGTCTGGACACACATTCCCGGATCGTGTCAGGGTCGAAGGCGGGCCGGGTGATGGTCGTCACCCGGTGAATGAATTGCACAGTGTAATTAAATGCATCTGTTTACACATCACCGTGCCATGTCCGGGCGCCGTCACTGGGCCGGGCCCGGGCTTGGCCCAGGTCGGCTGGTAATAGTTTTGATTACTTTTTCACGGTGATGGTCCGGTCTCAATGGTAGATTAGATCTGTTTTCACACAAGTTTTAGCGTTTGGAAAATACTTATAAGTGGCGAACTATCTTGTGTATATTTCTAACCGATCATGTCGAAGATTTCGAAGCAGACTGACAAAACTTTTGACTAATCACCCCAATGTCCGGAAAACACGGCCGGAACACGGACATGCGTGGTTTCTACATGAAAGGGTCGAGACTAAACAGGATGACGGCCATACTCCGGCCGTGGCACGGTCCGAGAAGCGTATTGGCATTATTTACTATTGCACAGTGGTTACATTATCTATGGCGTCAGTGTTCTGCAACGCAGTAAGAAATGCACGACAAAAATTGCTCAAAATTCGCTGACATTGTTTACTACGGCTCAGAACACCGACCTTATTCATGTTCTGAAACGCAGTAAATAATGCATCGCATACGCATACGCATACGCTGCAACTTTAGGTGCCGCAACTTTAGGCGCAGGGACAATTAGGCGCCACGTAAACACGTTTTCGCATGGTTTGAACATATACTGTATTGCCTAACTGTAAATAGTTACATAACTACCTCTTTCATAACAAACGTGGAAACTAGTTATTTATGTTAACTACTCGCAAAATGTGAGCTGTTCTGTTAAGTCTGAACATTTTCGATGACTAATAGATCCATTTTGCACGTGTTGCAATTTTCGTGTAAAACCTGAAATTTTGAATATTATATTTTGACATTTCTAAATGATTAATGTTATTATCTCAAATTTTCGTAAAGGCAGCTGTGCCGTTGTATTAGTAGGTTATCATATCGATAGTCAACGGCAAGAAACTTCCCACCACTTTTTTGTTGCTCAGCGTACGCTAGTTACGTCAGCATAGTAATTAGTCAAATACCTGAATTGATAACTGACAGAAAATAATATTTATTTTGGCATAAACAAATTTGATCATGGTTGGTCTGTTTTTTGTTATTATTACAGTTTTTAAATTAATTCTACTTTAAAAAATCTGGTGTGATACACTCACAGAACTTCCTTTTACAGTAAACTCCTGTTTAGTCTCGGCCCTTTCATGTAGAAACCGCGCATGTCCGTGTTCCGGCCGTGTTTTCCGAGCATTGGGGTGATTAGTCAAAAGTTTTGTCAGTCTGCTTCGAAATCTTCGACATGTAAAAATTATTGTATAAAGCGGAACCACAAATCTAGAAAGTTTTTTTCCAAAAATAAACGAAGATATTAAGAAAATCGAAACCAAAACACCACTTAAAACAAATGTTAATTAATTGATTGCCAGAATAGCACAAAAATAAGGTACAAACAACTGAAATTGAGTGGTGGCACTTCTAATTTTTATTTTTGTTAGTAGCACTGGATTTCACCCTAGATATACAATGAATAATAAAATGCCTGATAATTTAAAAACAAGGTCAGCAGCGGACGAAGAAGCTCTGATTCACAGAATTATAGAAAATAAGCTGATGTGTTCTAATACTCTACTGAAAGAGCTAACCGAGAAAGTTCGTGACATGGTGACGGAACTAAATCGGGAGCGCGAAGAGCACGATAAAAAAATGAAAATGTTGGAATCTCATATTACGAAACTCAAAAATAAAAATTTCGCCTTAATTGATAACATGGCGCAATACTCAAGAATCAACAACTTAAGATTCTTTGGAGTGCAGAAAACCAAGAATGAATCTACTGACGTAGTAATCCGCAACTTATGCAAGGAAAAACTCGGAATCGACGCAACTCCTGAAATGATAGATTGCAGCCACAGACTTTGTGCTAGAGAGGGCCAGCATAGACCAATTATAGGTAAGTTTTTGAGCAAAAATATTAAGAAGACGTGTCCATCTCCTGAAACTGGCATCTGTAACATATGGATATAAAAATGTTTGGTCGTCCGATGGAAAAATTTTAGCGAAGGTCAAAGGCAAACTACTACGTATTGGTCAGGTCGGCGATATATCTAAATAACGCAGCAAAACACGAGCAAACCGAGCACATTATAATGGGTGATAATTAACATTCGGTATTTTAATGTAATTTGCACTCTAAAAAATACTAAATGCTCCATAGAAAAATTAAAATCCACTTTAAATTAATTGAAAATGATTGGTATTTTAACAAAATCTACAATAGAAAATATATTATTTGCATAGCAAGTTCTGTTTTAAATTAAATATGTACCCTAAACAATGCAATGCTCGACAACTGGAAGTTTACTAGTAATTGATTTTTTTTATAATATTTGTTATGGGCCAAAATCGACTTTAACGACACCGAGCCAGCTCGTACAAAAAGTCACGAATAAGCTAGACAGCTAGCGCGGACGGTATCTATCAAATCCGGGAGAGTAACTCACATAGGACCGCTGCCCTGACCATAACAAAAAGTGACGACTAGACTCAGTGAAGCAAGGGGTGGTTCAACACGAGATAACCTACGGACAGCGGCCTATTGGACGGTAAATAGTGATAAAATAAATTGAGCGCCACCCAGTTCTATCAGTATGAACAAAAATACAAAGGTAAGCTCAACGAGAAATCGGAAAGCAAGTGAAACTACCTTTCAATTTTTCACCTTGACAAAACCCAAAAGCAAAACGGGATATAGTAGAATCGGTGTGCAGCCTGCGACGACGAGCGCCCTGAGCTACCTGTGACGCTTACAAATTCTTCCAGGCTCCATCTCACATCGATTTTACACAGGGCACAACTCAGCCTGAAAATAGGAATTTAACAGTCGCGGGGAAATCACAAGACAACGTATAACAAACCAATCTATTGGTCTGACACATAAATATATACATACAGTTACTAAAGGCGTGAATATGACTTTAAATTCGGGTCCAGAATGAGTTACCAGCATTAAGTTAGTGCGTGAATATTACTATAAATACGGGCCCACAATGGGTTACTAACATTAATTTAGTGCATGAATTATCACAGCGGACAGTTATTAATGTAGGCTCGCGTACAAAGCAAAAAGGACAAAGATGACTATAAAAACGAGCTCAGAATGGCTTACTAACATTAATTTAGTGCGGGGATCATCATAGCAGACAGTTATTAAAGTGGTTAGCGCACAAAGCAAAAAAACCAAATATTACATGCACCTGGCAGCTATCTAACGGCTAACTTCTATACACCCTACCTTATTTATTGCAGTTCTGCCTGGTCCTCAATGTCGGTGGCAGGAACTCGCCTCGCAGCATCGGAATGTCGCAAGGCTACAGCTGTAACTGCTGATGACAACCACCAAGCAACCTCGCGGCACACACAATGGCACCACAGGACGACAAAAGCTCGCATGAAGACGGCGACCAAGGCACGTTCTCGCTGATTGAATCCCACTCTGTAGTGGCAATTTGCCTGCACGCCACACGAAACGCGAGTGCGTCGGTCAACAAAAAGGGGGCACCAAGCAACACCCACAACTGCACGAAACACGCCATGCCACGGAACACACTCCTCGAAAGGCCGCCTCCCGCCCTTTCAGACGCGGGGCGGCTAGAAGTCACACTTTAGGAACCGCTTGCAGTAGCAGCCGGAAACTAACTGACTGAACTCAACTCAAACACGTCACCCCGCCGACAGGGAATGGGCGGCTAGAACGCAGACAGACGGAGACCTCTCTGTCGCTCTCACAGGCTTGAGTTTCAAATTTGCTGCAGAAAGGACTCCAAAAGCCAAGCTCGCGACAGCGGCAGAAGCGATAACAGCCCAGGTGCAAGCGAGACCGTTCAAGGCCAGAGCGCAGCTGGGCGACGACTTGAGCCAATAATGCCTGCATAAAACTTGGTATACACTTAAATTGAAGAGGAAAAATATTAAAAAAAGCTATATACAAGTGGGGCCGTAATCTTGAAAAATCGATGAATAACTCGTACATACATAAGACTTGAAAATGTCCTGACATATTGTATTAATAAACGCTTGGTAATTTAATGCATCTTAAGGGTTCGATTTGCGCACCAAGTGCAATAACCTAGGAAAACTAAATGGGCGTGTGTGCGTATCATCTCACCGAGCTCTGTTGATTAGTTGCTAACACGTCGGCTTAGCATTCGGGAGGTCGTGGGTTCGATTCCCGTAACCGTATGCTTTGATTCAGTTTTTAGGTGGTTTTCCTGAGTCAATAGAGTACATTCTCTGAAGTGAACACCGGGGCAGTAAGTCTCCACCGTTTCTCGCATTTTTTTCATTCTCCACCCCTCCTTTCTCGAACCCATCCTGAAATTTCCGTTATTGGCTGAAGAGGGACGTAAGGTCCAGTTGGAGAAATTGAAATGACTTTGAACCTTACCCTTACAGGTGCGTATAAGTGCATGTTATATGAGTGATCTGCAGTTTTATTTACAGAGTTCTTATTATTATCCTTTATTGTTTGTTTATTACGTTAGAACTGACTTTAAGTATGAGTCACGGTGAGATTCCTCAGTACAGTTCATCTGAGGAAAGTGAAAGTGGTGTATTTGAGAAGCATGCGCCCAGGAATGAGGGAAGGAGGTAGATAAGAACAAGTGTTCAATAGCAAAGCCTTAGCTCTCAAATCAGTGGAGGAAGAAGGTATATTTTATAACGTGATTTAGTGGCTTTACCCGGCGTGGAACACACCAGCTCTGCGAGTGGTAGTTACCGTACTATTAAAGAGAAGTAAATATCATCACAGTTTCTGTAGCATGGCCATCGGTCTCCTTCCCTCTTACCCCCTGAGCTCCACCAAGCCTTCAAACGCCCCGAAAAATATGCCAACTAATTTTTGAAGACGTCGCGACAATGCGTCAGCCACTAGCAAAGAGAAGTATCTTCACTACTACAAGTTGATTATTTCGTCTCCAACTGACATTTGGACATTTGCGAACGTTATTATTTAATGGATTTTTCAGAGTTATTATTGTTATTTTTGTAATACATTTATCGGCGTTTATACTATTTTCGTTAATGTTGTGCTTGGTGTTAATATTTTTATTGCTTTTACCATCTACTTGGATTTTTTGGTAAGAATAATCTCACATTGTCTGCCATCGTATTTTCTAGTTGTAAACTGTACTTGGCTTTTTTACGTTTTCCTAGCGATACTTAGTGCTAATTTCAGTAAAATTAAGATAATCTACCTCTTGGTAAGCAAATGTGTTCGTTTTTTGAGGTTATGTCTAATATTTTAAACAGTAATTAGTTATAATTTATAAATGAACGGCAAATCAAGGAAACTCATTCATTCTGAAGCAGGAAATATTATTTGGAACTTTATCGAATTCTTTGATGTGGTGGATGGACAGTTCCACTGGACAAAGCTAACAACTTAGCCACAAAGTTGCTACTTTAAAATTATTATTAGAGAAGCTGCAGGAAAAAATAAACTTCACAGGAGAACCGGAAACTTTACGAAAACAATTATTAGTTGTATTTAAATATAAAAAAATTTCGATAAGCAAAAGTTATTAATGGAAAGAAGTGACACTGTTTACTGGGGTTTTTGGTATCTGACTATCTGAGAATGTTGATGGAAGATGAAAAGCTATAAGACCAAAAGAATCTCGTTACTTATTTTATTAAAACATACATTACTAGCTGATTTCGCAAACGTTGTTCTGCCAAAAATAATTTGTTTATGTACACACATCTTCTGAATATGAACCAAATCAGATCATAAATACACATTTTCGTAAATATCTAGACTTCAGCGCCACCTACCGGGTCCATTTTTTGTAAAAGTATTTTGAAACCATTTTTTAGCTTCGCTCGAATGTTTTCTCCATATACCATTTACTTCAGGACTAGCCTGTATATTGTTTTCGAATAATAATCAAATTGTATTTCGAATTATTTCAATTTATTAGTTCGCTCATTTCGCACCGATTCTGGAAAGCCCCACAAACATTCGCTGGCTTGTTTGAAAGGTCCAGCTTACAGCTGTTCTCATTTCGATTGTCCGAACGCGGAGGCATTATATTTTCGTTCCTCAATCAAGCCACATGCTTGCGAGGATTTTCTTCGTGCTAATTAGGCCACGACGATTGTGTTTGAAAGCTGAAAATTGAATTCAGGTACGATGGGTTTTTCTTTCTGTTATCCTCATATTAATTGCATTTCTTTAGCTTTTACCAGGAATTATTTTCGCTTCGAACTCACAAGTTTTCACCAGGAATTATTTTTTATCCGGGAATCTTCTCCTGGAAATTTTACCTGTAAGTAACCATTTTCGCCTGATAATTTTACACTTGGAGGCCAGCTTCCCGTCACAATTTTAAACGGCCGTCAGCTACTTCAGCGTCGATGCTGCAATCTGGTCTGCTTTTGGTCAAGCCGCCACATCGCGTTAAGAATAATTCTGCCAACTAACCTGTGTAGCAACCCCTCCACTGCACTGCCACTTATGTAAGAAGTGCTGGACGCTAGAGGTTAGTGCTTTCGGTTGTTAATACAGCTACGTTAATTGTGAACAGTTACCGTGTTCTTCAAGCATACCCGGGCTGGTTATACCACTACTTCAATTTGTTTCCCATTGAGTAGAACATTCATTGTTATTTAATTAAAGAAAGCTTTGAATTTGTATGTGCACTTTACGCCTTTTTTGTGAATGGAGCACCCACGTTTTTTTTGCTTGCAACAGCCTAGACAGAAAGGTTTTTTTATAAATGACAGCGATATGCATATCACTTGATTTACCTTGCTATTTCAATTAATTTAACGACCCACAAAGGGGTTATTTGTATTAACGCGTGTGGCAACTTTTACTTTGTTTGCTTGTATTATTGCAAATTTTGAATAAACTACATATTGCATAAATCACAGTTATTGACTGCAAGATTATTTAATTTTATAAACTCTGATTACTTGTAGTTCATTTATTTTTAATCGAAACCATCTGGTTTCTGGCGCCCACCAATATTTTTTGAAGACTTTATAGGGGTGCATAGCTGCTGATTTTAACCCAAGACATATCGCCGATTGAGTTCGCTCGGCCATCGGTAAGTATACGAAATTTTTCAGAGCTTCCGTGTTGTACGCGCAGCAAGAAGGTTGATCTGCAGTTTTGGCTACCATCGTTAATGGTTTAATTAATTAACCGCAGGTCAGCTTCTTTGTTGTGTCAATTTCTTTCCACGTAACTAACATATATTCTCAATATGAGCCAAATCGGACCTTAAATACAATTTATGGAAATATCTCAACCTCAGCACCACCTATTGTAAAATGGTTGTTCAGAAACCTTCGCGGGTGTGCGCACAGCAACTTACCAAAGTTTCATTGCAATCGGATGGATGGTATAGGAACTCATACGGGACAAACAAAGAAACATTGTGTAGCAGGTCAAAGATAGAATGTAATTACGGCTAGGTAAATTTTTAAACTAAAATTAAGTCAATGAAACAAACAAAAACTTCTGTCAAATATTTTATCTGTCATTAAGAGTATAAAGTGAGGTTTAAATAATTAAAATAATTATGTGAGTAGTAAACAATAGTATATTTAAACCTCCCTTTATACTCTTAATGACAGATAAAATATTTGACAGAAGTGTTTATTTGTTTCATTGACTTAATGTAGTCAGAGAAGTGGCAAAAGTAACTATAATAGTTCATGAAGATGGTTAAAATAGCTTCATATAGCGAATGAATTACTGATTTTTAAATCACAAAGTAAATCAGGTGCAATCATGATGAAATGAATCACACAAATTTCATGTAGTGACTAGAAAAACAACTTATACCTAATTTGCCTCCAAATGGCATAGTTATAATGGACCATGCCCTATATCACAGTGTTGACACCATTAAAACCATAATGTTTACTGTCCATACAATCTCTTCAGATGAGGACAGTCATGAATTCTTGAAAAGTGTTATTAACAGTAACTAATGACCATATAGACCTTTTAAAATTAATTAATTAAATTGTTAAACGGGGATAAATAAGTCAATTTTAAATATTACAGATTTTTTAGCAGATAAATAAAAAATCATTTTGTCAAGATTGTTTAATAATTAACATTTTTAAAATTTTAGACGTTTCGCCAGTTTTGTTAGCATCATCAGTAAAACCTTCAATTGCAATTTTTTACTGATGATGCTAACAAAACTGGCGAAACGTCTAAAATTTTAAAAATGTTAATTATTAAACAATCTTGACAAAATGATTTTTTATTTATCTGCTAAAAAATCTGTAATATTTAAAATTGACTTATTTATCCCCGTTTAACAATCAAATTTATAAAAAGTCAATAAATTAAACTTATATTTTAATTAATTAACTCCCGTTTTTCGTTAAGTGCTTGTTAATATGCTATCAGTATTACAAAAGATAAATATACGGTACCCCCACCCAAGAAAAGCGCCCTTCCGTGCTTTCCAAGAATACTTCGATACTCAGCATCACTCCGTTTCGCTAATACAATGAAATGCTATAAACCAGTTATTTATAAAAAAAACACAAAAAAATTTTTTTTTGCCGACGACCATTGCTCAAAAGTTGATGTTGCCTTCATTTTCGGAGGACCTATCGTATGAAAACGATCCAAGACTTCAGGAAGATTCCTGGCGACCGGAATCGTGTACACATACGAACATACATCCCCCGCACAGCACGTTTAGGCACCCCCCAATACGGGGGATTGATCTAGTGGGCTGGGATCTTCACCAAAAGATGCGCACCGCCGAGACGGAGATTTGATATAGTGGGTTCATTAGTCGGTTGGCTCGAATTTTAGAGATATTTGACTCAGAGTGGTTTTCGATATGAGGGAATTTCAATACTTCGTACACTTCGTGTCGAAGTAAAATTATTAAATTGTTATCTACCTATAAGTACAATTTTTATATTATGTAATTATTAAGTTAATTTCGATAGTATATTTTTGTGTTAATTAGTTGTAATAATTATAATAATGAGCATTCACTCAGAGGCCAGAGATAATAAAATTTTAAAAATATTTACATTATTTAAATTAGCCGCTTAATTTTTTAAATTTTTACTGTACTACTAAAAACTATCCCACTGGAAAATACACTATTTTATTCATAACCATTTTATTGGAAAAATGTATTTGGCAGGTTGTGATTGACATTTGATGTTTTAAAGAATTGACAGAAATGTCACTTTCCGACAAAGAGATAGAAGCGTTGAACTATTATTTTCCACGCAAGAGGAACAGCTTTCCACCCGCCGTCATGATAATATACTTCCCGCCAGGGGTGGGAAGTAAAAGTTGGTAATGGCTCATTTTCCAACTTTTTAAAAGACAATAATGACTAATGACCTTATTATACACATATATGGTTGTAAATAATAGCTATTGAACCCTTTAACGCTCTCTGGTAGACAGTTATACCACTACGCATAACAATCAATAACATTTGTTTTGAAACTTAATACTGCTCTGAAACGTCTTGTGTCCGTTCTACAGACATTGCAGTTCCTTTGTCTAATTTTATATTTTCTACAATTATTGTAGTTATAAAACTACCCCAATAAACCTTGGCATAAATGTGTAGCTGGTATGACAGTATTACCAGCGTGCATTCCGCGTCACGACTTTGAAATGTGTACGCGCATTGGTGAAGTTTTGTGTTTGTTATTAGTTTGGGGGAGCAACTTTCAAGTTTTCAGCTGGTAAGTGTTTTAGTATAATATGTAAGGATTATAATATTGATAAGTAGTAGAAATAATTTTGTCCTGATTTTGAAAAATAAATTGATATTTGGAAATCTTTCATTTGCGTCGCAAAAATAGTCTATATTTATGTCCAATTTTTTAGTAATAACATACGTTTTATACAATTTGTTTTTGTGTTTTGAGTATTTATAAACATATCTACTGAAGATATAATCGAATTGGTTTTGCTGCTATGTTGCGCTAGGCAAATATTTACGGTCAAACCGATCGCGGTGGCATTTTAGCTGAAATTTTTGATTGTTTACGATGGGGTAGTCATAAATTTTAAACAGAACGTTAGTGTTCCACTCGCAAGAGTTTATATTATTCAGTTCAAATTTCAAAAACTATTTTACCACCTGTTATACCAGTGAACATTCACAACATATTTTGTCCTGAATGTTCACTGGTAGAACGGTTTACCAGCATCTTTTGTCCTGAATGCTCACTGGTAGAACGGTTTACCAGCATATTTTGGGAAAGTGAAAATGGATTTTTGAAAAAAAAAGTTTTCGGTTTCCTGGCATCTCAAAGAACGCATACGACATAAAATTAAATTTTTCCCTCGTACAGTAATTTTGCGCGTTAAAGGGTTAAGTAACAAGGAATGTAAGGACTTAACATTTGAGGTAACCAAGTACAGGCCAAGACAAAGCCTCGGCTTGTTGCCGAAAGGGTTGTGTTGTTAATTTTATTATCCTAGGAAAGCAGCAAACAAATATAATCACCGACTTACACGCCTTGTTACTAAGGCTCTATCACAGACCCACTTACATGATCGATAACGGAAAAAAACATTTAACTCTATTGGGTTTTTAGAAATGTTCAAAGATGGGAAGCCTGATTTAATTAATTTCTAAACATTTAATGTTCTGTGTTCCTAACCTAAAAGTTTTGTTCTTGATGTCCTATGAAACCAAAACAATTGTAATTCCTTAATTAAAGGATGCGTCTTTCTCGCCTCGGATCTTATTAAATGACGGGCTTCAACTCTCTAACAAGGTTGACGTTGACAACCGATGGAAATCGGTATGTTAATTAGTTATTACCCATTGGAACAACACTTTCGAAACTCAGGTTAAGTGTGAGCATTCAGAGGAACTTTTATTAAATTTTATTCTTTACTTTACAGGTGGTTTAAGAGGCAACGATTCTATTATTGAAGTAATTCTCAACCGTTCCACTCATGCTGGTTTATTTAAGGTAATTTGCAAGCATTTAACGCTAGAAGGGAAACAGTCGCTGCTTTTACTAAATCAATAAATGAAAAATAACATCCGACTGTTTTAAATAACTATAATGACTTTAGTAGTTATAGTGATTCTGTTTTAATGCAATATTTCTGTTTAAAATATTAGTTTTAGTTTTTTATAGGACAGTATCACAGTATCAGTATGCAAAAATAACTATATGTAATTGGCTAATATGTGAATCAGTTGTAATAATAGCTACTTGTTCCAGGTGTGGTGATTTCATATGTTCCTGTAATTATATATTTTGAGGAAAAAAGCATTATTCTCCAAGCCAACACTAAACTAGCCATGATGGCCACTAATCAGGAAATAGCAGATAATAATTGTTCTAGTCCAACAGCATCTTTACTGCATAAATTAAGCGACTCAGATGACAATGAAGATTTTAACAAATTACCTACGAAACAAGATATCAATGAAAGCAATATCAACAGTGATTATTCGGAAATTGACATTAAGTGCGAGCTTGAAGTTAAAGATCAAAGTTATATGCCCCAAAATTCAATAGCATACAAACAAAGTTTGGTTACAAGTACGAAACCGCGTCCAGTCGAAAAACTATTTTCTTGTTCTATGTGTAGATATAGGACGGCCGCTAAATATAGTTTTGCTAGACATATGAAAATTCATACGGGCAAAAAACCTTTTTGTTGTTCTGTTTGTGGATATGCAACAGCACGTAAAGATTATTTGATTACACATATTAGATCTCACATAGGCGAAAAACCGTTTTGTTGTTTTGTTTGTAAATTTACAACAGCTCGTAAAGATTATTTGGTAAAACATATTAAATCTCACACAGGCGAAAAATCTTTTCATTGTTCCATTTGTAAGTATACAACAGCATATAAAACAAGTTTGGTTAAACATATTAAATCTCACACAAGCAAAAAACCTCTTTGTTGTTCTCTTTGTAAATATACAACAATATATAAACAGAATTTAGATACACATATGAAAACTCATACAGATAAAAAATGTTACACTTGCTTTGTTTGTGAATATACAACGTCACATAAAAACAATTTGATTAGACATATGAAATTTCACACAGACGAAAAACCTTTTTGTTGTTCTGTTTGTGGATATACAACCGCACGTAAAGACCATTTGGTTACACATATTAAATCTCACACAGGCGAAAAACCTTTTGGTTGTTCTGTTTGTAAATTTACAACAGCTCGTAAAAGTAATTTGGTTACACATATTAAATCCCACCAAGGCGAAAAACCCTTTTATTGTTCTGTGTGTAAATTTACAACAGCACGTAAAGGTAATTTGGATGCACATATGAAGACTCACACAGGCGAAAAACCTTTTTGTTGTTCTGTTTGTAAGTATGCAACAGCACACAAAATTAAATTGGTTGCACATATGAAGACTCACGCAGGCAAAACACCTCTTTGTTGTTCAGTTTGTAAATATACAACGTCATATAAAAAGAATTTTATTACACATATGAAAACTCATGAAGATGAAAAACCTTATGCTTGTTCTGTTTGTAAATATACAACAGTACGAAAAGGTAATTTGGTTACACATATGAAATCTCACACAAGCGAATAACCTTTTTGTTTTTTTTATTTGTAAATCTACAGCAACGTACAAACGAAGTTTAGTTGCGCATATGAAATCTGATACAAGCAAAAACACTTTTTATTATTCTGTGTGTAAATTTACAACAGGCAATAAACCTTGTTGCTGTACTGGTTGTAAATAAAGAACAGCATTAAAACATCATTTAGTTACATGTATGAAAGCTCATATGTGCGAAAAACCTTTTTGTTGTTCTGTTTATAAGTTTACAACTGCAGGCAAATTCAGTTTGGTTGGACATAATGGAAAATCACTCTAGCCGAAAACCTTGCAGTTTCTCGGGTGTTTATCACACAACGTTTCGGGAATACTTGATTTACTCCTGAAGCGTCCTGTGATAAACACCCGAGACAGTGGAAAATGTCCAAAAAAAAACTATCATAATAGAACGTTGACATCATTCAGAGAACAACCTTAAAGTGGTGCTTCTTGTGAATACAGAACTTTATAGAGAGATAATTTAGTTACACATTTGAAACCATATATAATATAACTTTAAATTGTGTTATTTCTGTATTTCTGAATTTGAAATAAATTTCTTCCAAAAATAATTTAGCTTATGTTGTGAGTAATTGGTAACTTGTAATTAAGCTGGTAGAACTTACAGGATGAACAGTGAATTTATCTAAATAAGCTTTTGTGTTTACAGTTTTCTAATAAATTATACGTATATATTTAGATTAAATATTTGTTATAAACCGGGTTTGATAAAAGTAAACTGATATTTCTGAAATTCTGCATGGGGCCACAATTTTTAGTTTTAGAACAAAAGATATTTTACCTGAATAAAAAATGTTTTTTATTTACCGCTCATGAGGGCTCATGAAGACCAATCCACCATTTTATTATTAAGCTTTTCCACTCAGAATTTTACTAAGCACATCACCACATGTAGCTTTTTCATTAGTTTATTTCCACCTTAGATCGTTTATTAGTGTAAATGATTTAAGATGTGTATGAAAAACAAGTAATTGGATTAGATACAAAACCGGAGTGGAAGACCTAGCAACACACATCACAAGTTTAAAATGGCAATGGGCAGGACAGTTATGAAAAGAGAAGACAACCGATGGACTAAGAAGCTGACTGAGTGGAGGCCAAGCATGTGTAGTAGAGATCGCTGTAGGCATAGAACAGGATGGAGGGATGAGATCAGCAAAATAGCCGGAAATCAGTGAATGGCAACAACCATTGACCGCTCATATTGGGGAGACGTATGTAGAGAGGTGGAATATATAACGCTGTTTATGATGATGATATAAGAAACAAAACTACAAATGCAAGGACGTGACAGAGCACAGAAAAACTTGGAACAAAATTATAAAATTTCTTAAACTGCAGATCTTTCTTGATCTAAAGTTTCTCAAAGTGGAGTAGGCATATCCGTAGGGGTAGAACACCAACCGATTCACGTAAGGGGGAGTAGAAACTAACACACGACGAAAGTCGGAAAAAGAGGCGAGGTGGTTTTGCATAATACACGAAATGTACAGTGTCACCAATAAAATTGAGCACACCGAAAGTTCCTGCATATAATAAGAAAAGAGTTGGTCAAACGAGGAAATTCATTCTGATTGGTTGGATTACATTTTGCATGGCATCCTTAATTAACTGAGCGAAGCGAGGGCTTTCCAGACAACGAAAATTTATTTAATTACGACCCACCAGAAAATATACAGTTTCTGGAGAAATTCTTCGCCGGAAAGTAACGTTTTTCCGGCCAAGACCGCAAAACGAGTTTCGTTACTATGGAAACAAGTTTGTGTTATTGTTTGGATGAGTCAAATGATAGATACTATGTCATAATTTTTTGGAGTTTTTGAAAGTGAAGTCGCAAGTAAGAACTCGGACGTCGTAAATAAAATATTGTGCGATACATGATCGGAAAGTGGTTTGCAGGTCTCCCGAAGCTTCTACTTGGTTCGACCTGCCAAACACTACTTTCAGGTCTTATAACGTAAATTACTATTTCGCGTATTAGTGACGTCTGTTTTAGTTACTTTTCGTTGTAGTATTCTTTCTCGAGTAGGCTACTCGTTTACGCGCGTCACGCAAACATCCGCAGCCAGTTCAGATAGAGTACCTGCAAGTAGAGTTCTACATCGGGTCGGGTACCCGCGGATTACCCGCATTGCGGGTGAGATTTATCAATATTGCGGGTAGCGGGTCGGGTGTGGGTTTGAAACTGTGGGTCGCGGGTATAACTTTATTTCTTCAATATACATTTTGTTTGCGTTTACAAATAATAATAATTTGACTGCCGAAGTGTGAAAATTACATTCTTTATTGTGTATAAGCATTTTATTTGAAGCAAGTTGCGGGTACGTGCTGGTCTAATATTCGAATTTGGGGTCCGGGTTTGAAACAGCGGCGGGTATAAAAATGTGGAAATTGCGGTTCTCGGGTCGGATGCGGGTGTAAAATTTCAGAAATTGTGGTTTGCGGATCCTATATATTGAACTCGCGCAGTTCTCTACCTGCAAGTTCAGCTATCATCTTGCTAGAGTATCTGTTTCCATTATATCGAGTGGCGAGCGCCCTCCACATTAACGTAGTTGTGATACTGACGTAAAAAACAAAACTGAGTTATTACTTTTTTCTTTCTCAGAATTGAGATTTGCGCTCGGGGCTTATGCACACCGTATGTTGACAATAAAATAAAAAGCAAGGTTAAACTTCAGTAACTGTTTTACAAGAAATGTAACTACTACTTTTGCAAGTTGATATTCGATACTTCATACCTTGTCGGGTAACGAGTACGTGTGTACCGAATAGTTACTTTTTGGCATTACTACCCGGTATGTACATACCTACGTAAGTATGTTCCACACGGCGGTAAAAGGTACAGATGGATTTGCATACAAATTTACAGAGATGGTTGACCTGGAAAAGCTGAGGCAGATGCTTTCAATGCAGAACCGCTCACTAAGAGTGAAGCAATGGAGGCATGTCCAGATGACAGGAGAACCAGGAGGGTGGTTCTTGACCTTCATGGTCAGCGGAGATACTGTCCGAACTAGTGATGGGCATAATCGGATGATTTCTATAATCGGAATGTTCCATTTCGGAATGTTTATAAAATCTGAATATCATCCGATTATTTTACATTCCGTAAATGCAAGCAAGAGAAAACGAGCGAAACAATAACAAGCGGAAGGAAGATGAAGTGCGTGCAAATTTACGTCGCGCCGTAAGCCTTTATCTGCGTTGGCATCTATTGTTTGAGTTTGTAGGACCGCCAGTAAAAGAATTTATGAGTTTGAGTCGCACAGTGGCATATAAGAGAAAATAAAATATTTTTTCAAATTATTACAGTAGTTACCTTAATATACTTTCGGAAAATGATAGTGATATTTTAAAGTTTAATGGCACATAAAGTACATAATAGATAGTATAACATAATACATGAATTTGAAGTCTGTAAGTTGTACTATCTAATAATTAATCTATGAAATACCACTGCCATTAGTGCCATTCACCAGCATATAGCAGTCAAGTGAGTCAACACAACATTCCGTATTCCGTTCAGTTCAAATTGGCATTTCGTTTTCTCATTTTGTGTTCCGAATAGTAAAATAATCGAATTCCGAAAGTTCCGAATTTTGTGCACCGAACAGTAAAATAAACGAATTCCGAAAAGTTCCGAAACGTTCCGATATAATCGAAACCTTCCGATTCTTTGAAAAATCGGAAACTTTCCGATTATTCATTCCGGATAGGCCCATCACTAGTCCGAACTCTGGAGGAGTCTGGGTGGCAGCTCTACTACCAGTTGGTAACTCTCGCAGTGCGAAGGGCGCCGACGTGGAGTGGAGCAGTCCGCCAGGGCCCTTCTGAGGCCGGCGTGTCAAAGCAGGCCAAGAAGGACAACTGAAAGGACCACAGATCCCGCACCGTTAACTCCCCATAATGGATTTACTGCGGGTAAGTCAGATCAATCTTCAGCACAGTAGGGGCGCTACGGCAGAGCTGATGAGCGCCCTAACTGGCAGAAGAGAAATAGTCCTCATTCAAGAATCGTATATTTACAGGAATAAGGTCAGGGGACTGAGGATGGCCAACTACGATGTAGTGGTTGGCAAGGAAGTGGATGATCGACCCAGGACCTGTATCATGGTGTCCAGGGATCTCTGCATGGTACCTCTACCGCAGATGGGAATCAAGGACCTCACTGCAGCGGTTCTGGAGCATCAGGTTGGTGGTAGAAACTATAAGGTAGTAGTAGGATGTGCGTAGTTTCCCTCTTATGACGCGCTTATACCTACGGAGGAATTCGAACGCTTAATTATCGTTTGCAAGAGATAAAGATCTTCCAGTAATAGTCGAATGTGACGCCAATGCACATCATTCGGTGTGGGGGAGCTCAGACATTAACCATCGGGGCGAAACCCTACTAGAATATTTGACGTCCACGGATCTTGCGATAATTAACAAAGGTACCGAGCCCACTTTTGTCAATAGAATCCCAAAGGCGGTAATTGACATTATAGTGAGTGGCCTCTAGGTGTTTTCCAATTAATATTGAAAACTGGAAGGTGACGTCGGATATCGTGACATCTGATCATCGTATGATCAGAATGGAAATGAATTCAAACAAGCTTCTGGAAATTCCCTATCGTTCCAGTCTCGTTCGCCAAGGAGGCCAACCAGAGGAAGGTATATGCACAAAAGAACAGTTAAGTAAAGATGTAGAGCAACTGGCAAGTAAAATTATTTTAGCTTATGAGGAGGCTTGTCCTCTCAGGGAGGCTCGAGTTGGTAGGGTACCATGGTGGACCGGCACTCGAGCCGATCTGCACAAGGAATCCAGGCGAATCTTTCATCTTGCTATCAGAGAAGGGACACAGGCCTCCTGGGACACTTTCAAAATGGCCAGAAATAGGTTTAAAAATAAGTTAAGGCGCAGCAAACGATCCAGCTGGCAGAAATACTGTGCGGAATTAAGCTCAGTATCTGCTAGACTGATGAAAATCTTAAGCCGCGAAACTAGTCAAGCAGTAGGAGCGTTAAAAGAGGTCGATGGGATGTGGACAACATCCAGAGAGGAGTCTTTACAACACCTCCTGGAAGTCTACTTTCCAGGAGACGGCGCCATCCAATTAACACCCACAGCAGAACAGGAACAAGTTCCTATAGAGAACTGGCAGTTCGCTGAGGGAATTATAACGGAAGGTGCAGTCACATGGGCAGCACAGGAGTTCGATCCCTTTAAGTCACCGGGGCCAGATGGGATCTTCCCAGCATTGCTTTGAAAAGGCCTGGATATCCTTCTTCCAACTATAGAAAGGGTATATAGGGCCAGCGTAGCAATGGGATGGGTCCCAGAATAGTCGAAGGCAGCCAGAGTAGTCTTTATTCCCTAGACGGAAAGGGAGGACTACACAACTGCCAAATCATTTAGGCCCATTAGTCTTACATCCTTTCTTTTAAAGACATTGGGAAGGATTATTGACAGGCATCTAATGGAAAGGGTGATAACAACACACCCATTTCACAGGAATCAGCACTCATACAGACGTGGAAGATCAACCGAAACTGCACTCCACGCTGTCGTGCACAAGGTCGAAAGGGCACTACACTATAGGGAAGTGGCCCCTGCAGTACTTTTTGACATCAAGAACGGCTACAATATGTCAAGTCTTACAGGCCAGGGAAACCTCTCCCGTTCTGGTCAGTTGGGTGAGAACAGCACTGGAACAAAGAACCGTGACGGCAAACCTAGGGGACTGTTCAGTGAGGGCCAGGGTGACAGGAGATTGCCCGAAGGGCAGTTGCCTCTCACCTCACTTATGGTGAGGGAGAGGGCTTCTATGCACAAGCATACGCAGATGATGAACTGGTACTTGTTACTGGCAGGTTCCTAAACGTCGTTTGCAATAGAATGCAGGTAGACTGCAGGATTATTGAAAGATGGTCTGAAGAGAAAGGTCTGTCGGTAAACCCACTAAAGACTGAGATCATTCTCATTACAAAAAGACGAAAACTTCATGGTCTGAGAATACCCATAATGTACGGAAGACCACTTGCATTAGTGCAAGAGGTCAAGTACCTGGGGGTAATCCTCGACAGCAAACTAAGTTGGAGGTCGCATGTCGACAGGACGGTGAAGAAGTCGGTAGCGACCTTATGGCAGTTGCGCAGAGCAATAGGCAGGAACTGGGGGATAATCCCCAAGATTCTGCACTGGCTCTACACATTGGTAGTAAGGCCAAGAGTTGAGTATGGCTCAGTGGTCTGGTGGCCTAGTGTAGAGCGCCCCAATATTTCAGTAAGATTGGCAAAGGTCCAACGACTAGCCTGTTTCGGAATTACAGCGGCAATGAGGACAACTCCAACGGCCGCACTTGAGGTAATATTGGGACTCCTAGGCCTCGACACTTGGATAAAAATAGAGGTCATGGCTGCTCACCTCAGAATGCGGAATACGGGGCTTTGGAATAACTAGGGAGTTCGCACGGGCCATGCTAGGATCGCCGACATGGCTGCTAGAGAAATACCTCTATCAGCCGAGTAACCGAAGCTGAGGACCGGCTAAAGTTAGAAAAAGAATACTCTCTCACTATCCCAACAAGGAAGAGTGGGAGCAAAAAAGGGTTAAGCTCCAATAGAATGCCTTGGCAACAAGGAACGAGGTCAGGTAATCCCCAGAGCAAAAAATGTATATTTGCTCTGATAGCCAAGCTGCACTAAAAGCAATCTTCTCGGCCAGGACAAGATCAGCTCATGTTCAGGAATGTGGAGATGCTTTAGCTGAATTGGCAAATCAAAAGGACATCGAGCTCATTTGGGTCCAGGGACACACAGGGGTCCAAGGCAACGAGAAGGCGGACGAACTAGTCAAACTCGGAGCCGGGGAAACTTGTTTTGGAACGGAACCCCTTCTGGGCATAACAAAGCGGCAGGTCTCAGCAGCCCTAACCGGGTGGGCCTACAAGACCAGCGAGGAAAAGTGGAAAGAATGCAGGGGCTGTCGTCAGGCAAAGTACCACATAGCGGGATTTGATTCAAAGAAATCGGTATGGCAAATGGGAAGGAGCCGAAGAACCACAAATATTTTGATAGGGATCTTGACAGGCCACTGTAAATTAAAGAGGCACCTAACACTGATAGGCGTAGAGGAAGATCACATTTTCCCAAGGTGTGGGAGGGATGAAGAAACGTTCTTTGACTACTTGGGAGAATGCGATGCGTATCAGCGACTGATGTATAGAACCTTTGGAGCACCTACGCTTCGAATAGAAGAGTTGAACTCCCTATCCTGGGCCGATATTCTGATCTTCATTAGAAAATCAGGAAGGTTTAAGCAGGGAGAAGATCCCATCGAGGAGGACGATAATGAAGGTGGTTGAGGGGATGGCATGGCGTTGGCAAAAAGGGCCTATGTTGGCCTACTTGCTAGACTTCGGTCTTCCCACAACAACTACCACTACTACAATAGAGATGTTTCATAAAGCTGTGGACCGATGGTAACAGACTTTAGTTTCGCAGCGTTGCAGTGTTCGCTGTCCGGAGGCCCAAAACCCCAAAAATGTTGACAAACCGATAAAAAAATTCTAAAAAATTGCTTTTAAGGATTTTGATCATTTTTACAGACATTTTCCTCTTACTCATAAGCGATACACCATAATCAATATCTACCCAAAAATTCAAAGGGGGGGATATCTGGCGGGGGGTAGGGGGTACACATTTCATACGGACAACTTTCCATGAAAATTATTGAGGTGTTCTATGAAGCTTTAAAACCATGGTACAAGGCTTTCGTTACACTGCGATACACCGTTCGGTGTGAGAAGGCTCAACAAAAATTGAAAAAATTAGGTACTAAAAAAATGTTGACTATATTCACGGACTACATTTCTCTCTTACTCATAATGATACCCCATAGTCAGTATCTACTAAAAAATTCCAGGGAGGAAATATCTGAGGGTGGGGGGGGGGCACAAACTTCGATCAAAATCTACGGGGATGTTCTATGAGACTTTGGAACAATGGTATCAAACTTTGGTTTTACTGTAATGGGCAGTCTGGGGCGTTTGAAATGTTAGCAGCCTGGCATACAAACAATTGTATAACAGGTTTAAAATAAGTTTTATTTTTTATATAATTTCGAAGTATAACGCATTTATTCTAACCAACTTTATTATCCCCTCTATATAGACCGATTCGTCGAGGTCTGCAAAATAGGCTTCTACGCTCGCTATAACGCTATAGCTTCCTCGTTAGATGAAAATTTTTGACTTGCCAAGTTATTTTTCAAGTTTGGAAAGAGATGGTCGTCTGATGGGGCCAAATCTGGAGAATACTGTGCAGGCGGAATCAATTCGAAGCCGACTTGTTCAATTTTGGAGGTTGTAATTCGGGACATGTGGGGAAATGCATTATCGTAATGAAAGAGCACTCTTTTCTTTACCAAACCCGGTATTTTTAAAATATTTTTTGTTTCAATTGGTTCAGTAAATTAGCGCAGTACGCCCCTATTATAGTCTGGCTCTTCGGAAGGTAGTCATGAGTATGGCTGTTCAATCCCAAAAAATTGATGTCAATACTTTTCCAGTCGAAGCCACCCTCTTTGCATTTCTTGGACGCGGATATTCTTTATACTTCCATTGTTTAAACTGTTCTTTCAACTCCGGTGTGTAGTGATGCACCCATGTTTTATCTGTAGTAATAAATCTTTCCATAAAATCATTTGGGTTCGTCAAAAACCGGTCCAAACACTGCTGGAAAATTTGGTGTCGAACTCGTTGTTTAAACTTGATTTAAACACACATAAATTTTATTTTCTAAAATTTACGAAATCCAGTTGCATGGCTTTTAAATGCAATTTATTTAATATTGCTATCACCAATTACTAAATTTAATATGTTTAAATTAGATTAAAACTATATATTTCAGTTCAAATTTACGAAACATTATTCGTAATTTAAAAACCAGTGTTATTACACAATCGTATGAGTTAAAAACCAGGAAAACGCTATTCTGCACTTCTTGCATAATATCGACCCACAGCAGCGAGTTCAACGGGCGACCTTCGCTCGACCAGGAAATAAACCTGCACAATTGCTTATCTGCTGTTTTGTAATTTAAACACTTTGTCCTACTAAACTGTACATATGAACTTTGATATTGTTACTGCGTTAAGCATTTTTTATTTGTATAAATACTAGTCTATTTTCATAATAAAATTAATCTGCATTTAATGTTTGATTCATTCACTACCCTTTCTAAGCCATAATATTCACGGGGCATGAGGCTGTGCTCCGAGGGTTAGTGTCTCTACTGCCGTCCGTTTCAAGTACCATTGACTACATTGGTTTAAAACGTAAACACAGTCTTGTTTACGTGCTTGACGGATAGAATCAGCGCAAAGTAACGGAGTCCTGATACAGCCTCTCAGGCATCTCTGTTCATGGTCCTTCGAGCTGGATCTGACTCCAACTAACGAAAAAACACATCCCGAGAAGAAGACAACATCTGCCAACCACCCAGTTCCCAGAAAATGGCCAACAACATGGAGGAATTCAACAACTTAGCTATCGCCCAAGAAGAGCTCGCGCAGAAGATAAAGCAAATATTATCCAACAGCAAAAAGGACCCTGCCAGCCGAAAAAATGAAGCCTACATCGCCAGTCGCAACAAGACGCTGGACGAACTTTGGAACACTGCAACTGAGAATCATGCAAAATTGGGGCAGCTAAGTATTCCAACTCATAATTATTTTAAAACAGGGTATTACGACCAAATTAAAGCCATATACGGCGAAGCAAAAAGTTACTTGCAGAGCTGTTCAAAAGCAACGGAAATTTCCAACCCCTCCGCAAGCAGAACACAAGAGGAAATGGTGGCTAACCCCGAGCAAAAGGTTCGTATCCGAAAACTGCAGATTCGGATGCAGAATTTTAAGCAAGCGATGGACGACGCCGAGCTAACACAAGAATTAGGGAGGCCCGCCATCACGACAAGGGAATTAAGAGAAAAATGGGATCGTGTGGTCGAGATGGACGAAGAAGTTATGTCAAACGACATGGCTTCAGAACAAATGCACTTCAGTCCTGAATATACTACGTTGGAAGACAGGTACAGAAATTTAATTATTTTATTGCAAGCGCCAACAAGGAACGAGCAAGCAGCAGCCATCTCGCTTCCTCAAGTCAAAATCCCCATATACGAGGGAAATTATGAGGAATGGGCCACTTTCAAGGACCTGTTCACCAAATTAGTAGATGACAACCAGAATATGGACGATGTCATCAAGATGCAATATTTAAAGACGCATCTTAAGGGAGAGCCAAGCCGACTGATCCAGCATCTAGCTGTTACCCAAGCAAACTACAACACCGCCTGGAATCTGCTGCAACAAAGGTATCAAAATAATCGCCTTATTTTAACTAAATTGCTAGATACCATATTCGATCTGCCGGTCCTCTCCAAAGAGTCAGCCCAAGGGTTAAAACGATTGCACGACTCCATCAAGGAATGTGTGGAGGCAATCAAAAATTTAGGCATCTCCACGGACAGTTGGGGTCCGTGGATTAACAGAGCTATCGCTCGAAAATGGGATCCTGAAACCAACAAATTATATGAACAGTCGCTTCAATGTCCAAATGAAGTCCAGGATCACCAAAATTTAATGGCTTTCCTGCAAGTGCGGTTCCAATCCCTAGAATCCATAGATGGAGCTCGAAAGCCCGCGCAGGAAAGACCACAGAAGAATTACGCTTCCGCATCCCTAAATTGCAAGCTGTGCCATGGAGATCATTACATCGACAACTGTAGTCAATTCCAGAGGCTACCTACCCATAAAAAACTAGAAGCAGTAAAAACCAATCGATTGTGCTATCGATGCTTGCGGCACGATTCAAATATTCCATGTCGTGCCTATTTTAATTGTAGGGTCTGTCGCTTCCCGCATCATACTCTGCTTCATAAGGCGCAGCCACCATCAAGGCCGCTCCCTGCCCAAAGGATGAGAACGTCAGCTCATGCAGCAGCTATGAAGACTTCCAACGCTCCAGAAAAGAAGCCGAAGTCGGACATCATCACCGCCAATGTAGGCGCACAGGAGAGCCAAGTTCTACTTGCCACAGCAATGGTTCAAGTAAAGGCAGCATCCGGGATGACTCATCTACTACGAGTATTAATAGATCCCGGGTCTCAGGGGTCGATTATCACGGAAGCATCAGCCGAATTATTGGGGTTACCCAGGACCAAAGTTCGAGCTGAAATCACAGGAATTGGGAACAGCGAGCCAAAAATTGCCAAATGGAAAATCCCAGGTTTGATCACACCTAGATTTTCAAGTAACTTTTCCCTACCTGTAAATTTACTAATACTTCCCAAACTTACCAAAGCCATGCCTTCATCCCCTATCCCAAACATAAATATCAATTCCTGGAGCAATATTTTTATCGCCGATCCAACCTTCAACCAACCTGGCCCCATAGACATAATTCTAGGAGCCGAAGAATATTCAAAAATAATTCTAGAAGGAATCACTAAAACAAAGGATGGCATCTTAGGACAAAATACCGAGCTGGGCTGGATCTTATCTGGAACCATTGGAAGAAAGCATAGCGACAGCATTAAAGTCAACACCATGGTTGCCCAAATTGGAGAAGAATATCAGTTACAAAAATTCTGGAACATAGAAGAAGCTCCCACTCAACGAAAAATTTCCCCAGACGATCAGGTATGTGAGAATAAATTCACAGACACAGTGGCTCAAATCAATCAACATCGGGACAACTACATGAAGGTCAATACCACGATTGGCAACTCGTGGAAAATTGGAGAAGAATATCAGTTGCAGAAATTGTGGGACACAGAAGAAGTACCCACACAAAGAACACTTTCCCCAAAATATCAGGTACGTGAAAAGAAATTCACAGAATCAGTACAGGAAAGACCGCAGAAAATCGAAGCTTCCGAAACTCTTAATCATGGAGGTCACTACATCAAAAGCTATGGTCAGTTCCGAAGTTCACCTACCAATGACAAGCAAACAATCCAGCAGGTGAAGAAAATATTAACAACCGATCCTACAGCGGAAGAACGAGCGATAGCAGCTGCCAATATAAAGAATACGGAAGTTCAACATCCTGTTATCATCGAATGTGAAAAGGTAGCATCTTCTCATCCACAAGAAAATGACCAAGTGCATGGAACCTCCGAAGTCCTCACTCACGAAATCCACGTTCATGAAGTCCGCATCCACGAAGTTCCCATTCAGGAAGTTCCCATTCACAAAGTCAATGGACAGAAAGGAAAGGAAATTGCAGGTCACGAACAAATTGTTGAAACTCCTACAGCAGCTCCAAGCAGTGGATGCAGTCCAGAAATTGCAGGCCACGAAAAAATCGTTGGAACTCCTCCAGATGCTTCAACAGCAGCTCCTAGCGATGGATGGAGCCAAGAAGCTGCAGCAATAACTGCAGAAAAAGGAAAACCCCCCGACTCCATTAAAAACTTGACACCCGGTGGAAAGCGGCACCAAGACTTGTCGGCAGGGAATGCAGGAAAAGAAAAATCCGACACCAAACACTTCGCGCCAAGCGGTGGAAGCAGCCCAAAAGTTGCAGCAGGAACTGCAGCAATCGAGAAACCCTCCGAGTTCACTAAAAATTTAGCACCTAGTGGAGGGTGGCATCAAGAAATGGCATCAAGAAATGCAGCAAGCGGGCAAACCTCCGAGTTCGCTAAGCACTTAGCTCCTCGTAGAAGATGGAATCAAAAGGACAACTTATTAAATTCTGCGAGGAAGGTTACCGAAGACTCGCAATGTGGAATACCGATGCGGCATCCTCTAAAACAGCTAACCTCGGCAAGAGTGATATTAATTATCGTATGCACTCATATAATGTTCGTCTCCAAAGGAAGAGGCAGCCGATGGACGTTGGCAGGATGTTCCAAACCAATTGGTAACATAGTCAACGACACAATAACACAAAAGCTCTTTTACAGAAATAGCAAAGGAGCCAGTGTTGCAGCAACCGAACCACTTCGAGGATTTACAACCCTCTCGGTTAGACCTGCAACATCATCTGAAGGAAGTAGCATGGAGAGCCATCCGACATCGCTACTACCTATCCAGAAGAATCATCAACAGCGTCTAAAGGACATGACATGGAAAACCATCCGCCATCATTCCTATCTATCCAGCGGGATCACAGGCAGCCTATTGGGAGGGGCTATTCTAATAGGAGCCTTCTACTACATTCGGAAAAGGATCAACCGAAGGAAGCATCAATCCAAACAACGCCAGTCAACCGTAGAAGAATATCCTTTAAGAACCCTTAATGTGGAAGAAACAATATAGTTTTCCTTTTCTTTTTCTTCGGCCTAAAATTGGCAATATGTTTAAACTTGATTTAAACACACATAAATTTTATTTTCTAAAATTTACGAAATCCAGTTGCATGGCTTTTAAATGCAATTTATTTAATATTGCTATCACCAATTACTAAATTTAATATGTTTAAATTAGATTAAAACTATATATTTCAGTTCAAATTTACGAAACATTATTCGTAATTTAAAAACCAGTGTTATTACACAATCGTATGAGTTAAAAACCAGGAAAACGCTATTCTGCACTTCTTGCATAATATCGACCCACAGCAGCGAGTTCAACGGGCGACCTTCGCTCGACCAGGAAATAAACCTGCACAATTGCTTATCTGCTGTTTTGTAATTTAAACACTTTGTCCTACTAAACTGTACATATGAACTTTGATATTGTTACTGCGTTAAGCATTTTTTATTTGTATAAATACTAGTCTATTTTCATAATAAAATTAATCTGCATTTAATGTTTGATTCATTCACTACCCTTTCTAAGCCATAATATTCACGGGGCATGAGGCTGTGCTCCGAGGGTTAGTGTCTCTACTGCCGTCCGTTTCAAGTACCATTGACTACATTGGTTTAAAACGTAAACACAGTCTTGTTTACGTGCTTGACGGATAGAATCAGCGCAAAGTAACGGAGTCCTGATACAGCCTCTCAGGCATCTCTGTTCATCGTTTTTGTTCTGGAATGAGCAATCGCGGCGCCTATCTTGCGCAGACGTTACTTGATTCCAATTCTTCAGTTGAAATGTGATGAATCCGGCCAGTTGAAATACCCACAATTTCAGCTATCTGATGCACCTTTACTCTATGATCTGATAATACAATAATATGGACTTTGTTAGCTTAAGGGTCCTCCAGCGGTCTTGTTGAAAATGTTTCACAAAACCAAACTGTTATAAAATGCACTAATTACACTTTGTTATATATCAAACGATTCGTATTTTAACAAGGAAAATCGCTAGCATTTTTTATTTAAAAAAAAAGTAGTAATAAGAAATTTATTTCAAAAAAACAGATAAAATATACACTTCTTCTACAAGTTTATTTCGTATCCGATTTCGAAAAACTACATGCCCTTAGAAGCACAACAGAATGAGTTACCACGCTTGCATAAAAGATTTGGTTTAAATTATGTTTTAAAGATAGTAGAAGCAATAATCTAATTGAGTCCGTGGCTATTGAACCATACGAGTAACGCTAATATTTTTTAGAGAAATGGTGACCTACTATGCGACTAATGTTGTAGACCATATCTGGTTCATTTACAACATTAAGTAAAGACAATAATATTCAAGTTTGTAATTACAAAATGTTCCTAAATCGGGCCCAGTAGTTCATAGTTTTACCGCCGCCATAAGTTGTCGCTGTTGATATTCCGAACGCTTGGGAAGATTACAATAATCCTATTATAAGGGTGCATAGAAATTCGAGAAACCAGTCAACCGAGAATATTAGATTTTTAGACTTTGACCACTTTTACATGCTTTTACGATGTCTAATTATTTATTTATAATTAAATAGCAAATCGTATTTTTATTCATAACACTCTTTCAGATCTCAGGATTGTTTAACGCTCAAAATCTTAGTTATTTAAGATGTGTATTATTAATCAATTACATATAATACAGTAGGTACCTGATCAAATCAAATAAAAGAAAAATTCAAATGTAATAATATATTTACAAGATTTTTACATAACACGTATTTTATTTTAAACCTAGATATACATCCCGCAAAGGCAAATTTCTTAGACGCCGCGAATCTATAAGTTCTGGAAGTAAAGAATTCATATAAAAATCATCTAATTGAAATGCCATGTTTTCCCAGAATTTCTTATCCCTACGAATTTCTTCGATGCAGACTCCTTTGGGGGTCCAAACAACGAAGTAACAAACTTCCTTATTTGCTATTTGCAGTTGTCCTTGTACTTGATACATATATTTATGTTTTGAGTTTAACTTTAAAGAGTCCCCTTGTAACGTACAAAATTTAATTTTTTTCTCCAAAACTCCTTCTTGTGGTGTTAAATTCTTACAAGACGCTGGACATTTGATTTCCAGAATTGCATCGCCGATTTCTGTAACACGATCTGGACTTGCAGCTAAATATGGCTTTTCGCTATCGATGCAAAGCCCTATAATTTTTGTTTTGATGCCGTAAACGGTCTCAAATGCGTTGACTGCGTTTTCTTCATTTTCTTGGCCGTACACTGTAAATTCATTACCCAAAAATTTTGAGTATAATAACGCTTCTACTGGTTTAGCAGTTGATGTTGTGGAGCGCATACAACAAATTCTTCCAAAATTTGATGCAGTAAGACGAAGTTTTCTTTCTCGCTTCCATAATTCCGAAAGAGCTTGTTCTCGAGTATCTATTTCCAGTTGTTTTGCGTCCGTTGTAGATATTTGCTCCAAAAATTGATTTTTTTGGATGTCAAACGCCTCTTTGTTCATATCTGGATAGTCATCAATACTTATGCCGTAGTTGAGATCAGGGCCCGCAACTTCATGTCGTCTTTTCTTAAAAACTGCAAAGTTACAAAAATACTGAAATTCTTCCATCCATTGTTAATTCTCAGAAATCGAGTAGACCAAAAAATTATGATGCACTGACTCGAAATTAATACAAAACCAAGAACCGAAATAATGGTAACTCACCTCTTCTGTTACTGTTGCACAATCGTTTCCTTTTCATCCTTTGGCAATAAGTTTTTGTGTATTTTCCGGCTCCGAATTTATTAAGTCTATTTTGGAGTACTTCATAGTAATTTCCGTCGGTATTAAACGATAAAGCAGCTCCAGTGCAGCGGGTTCGATAAGATCCTTTTAAGGAAAAATTAATGCGCTTTCTCCCTATAAATTTTGCCACGATAGAATTATAAGATTCCGCAAGGTTATTGTCCATATTGTGAAGTAGACTCCAAGAGTTGTCTGCTATTCTCCTTGTTCTTTTCATCAACTCTTCGTAAATATTACAATTTTTCAAAAATGGTATTTGATTTTCCTAAATAAAGGTAAAACGTAAGCAACAAAAATATTAAATAAGATTCGTCGTATATAATACCTCTCCAGATTCCATTTTTGCTTGCCTCTTTTCTACACTACAAAAGTAATCCCGACATTTTTCGTGATCACCAAACACATGGTGTGGTCCATTTAAAAGATCTTGTTTCAAAAATATAATTTTTTTCTTAAAGTCTTCTTGACTTTTGGACCAGTAACTGACTGCTCCAGTCACTGCCAACCGTAACTTTTCAACTCGGACTTCGATAGTTTTTCTTCCTTCTATGTTGTAGGCAGTATTAGATTTTAAATCTGATAGTTTGGAAACGTAGTTCCTCAATAAATGATTTTTGCATTCTACTTTTTGTATATGAAAAGCTGGCCCATAAGGAGATGCACTTATAATTTTATTGTTCATTGAAATGTTAAACAGTGTTTAACATGATCGCGTCATCGAATGTTAAGATACATTTAACATGCATCCACTCATTTAACATGCATCCATTCACGTCCTCGAATGTTAAGATACATTTAACATGCATCCACTCATTTAACATGCATGCACTATAGCAACATCACACATATTCATGATAGCCCGATTTCGATTTAGCAGTTTTTAGTAATTATTATTGATTCAAAATTATTGCCTCAATGAACAATAAACTAATGAACGCATTTCGAGGGGCAACTGTCTTAACATTTCTCACATAAATTACCACTCTCGCTTCGCTGCGCTCGCTCGAGTGGTAAAAATATGCTCGAATGTTAAGACTGGGTTACCCCTCTAAATACGTTAATTACTATTACTGTATACGTTACTATCCCCATCGCCAATTAAACGCCCATAAATTAATCCGTGCATATCAATCGACCTTTTAAACGCTTCTAATAGTATATCAGATTCCATACCTGTGGAACTGTTGGACCAATTTTTATAACAAAGATGGCTGCTGGGCTGTTCATTATAATAAAACTCTTTGGCGCAAACTGTGCAATACTTGTTTCGTACACCCATATATATAATTTTTTTGGTTTTAGCTCCAATTACACAAGCCTAAAAAATATTACATATAAATCAGTATTAGAACAAAATTAATTTAATAATAATAATTCTTACCACGCCCGAAGCTGCGTTGTAATTTGTTCTGTATGATCGTTTGCTCCAGGCACCATCTGCGATGACAGTAATGATAGGAACTCCTTCTGAATTTACGTCTCCCGCAGCTTTTGCCAACTCAGCTTCTTCTTTTGCGGCATCCTGCATATTTTCCCAGGCGACATTCTTTATTTCGACGGATACTTTTTCAAAATATCTCTGGTAGGTAGTGTCTGCCATACATGGAATGTCCATAGCAGATAATAGTTCGTTCGTTTGGCTATATCCGATTCCCACTGACAAAGCTCCCGACACTGCCACCATATTCAGGTTCGATTCTCCGTTTGGATTTTCCGTTGGCACTTTTTCTATAACACCACACATTTTACATTTGAACGTAAAAATACTTTTCAAACCCATCCTAGTTTCACTGATTAATTCCATATTTGTTAGATTGCAGTCTAATCCGGGGTGCGTAATTCCTTGCAGTCGTTCGAAGAAATACTTTATATCCACAATTCTTCTCCCAGCGACGTTAAACATATTGTTTTCTTCGGGAGTGTGTGTTTCTACATAAAGTTCTCCGTCCAATTCCATTTCCGTCGCAGCATGACAAATAATCTTTGTGCTATTTTCTTCCAGAGAAGCGCTTGTTGTTGGAGTTTCTGGAGCGATTTCGGTCCATTCGTTGGACATTTCTCCATCATCGAATGTTTTTTTAATTAAACCGCAACTTTCGTCTGCTGTGGTCTTACTATAACAAACATCGTGTTATTGCCAGTATCGGGTAAACACGGATAAAACATCAACCTGCACACACTCAAAAAAACCTAACTTTTCTATGTTTGAAGTGCAACATGCATTATATTAATTTTAACTGCCGCGATTATTACACCCGGATATTGTAATATTTTAAAACGATTGCTGTTAGTGGTGGCAATCCTTAAATAATTTTTATATTGCCAGTTCAAATGCTATAATGACATATTCTTCAATAGGGAGTTTATAAATGACATAACATTACACTGCTACTATACGTACTATACTACTAATTAATTCGAAAATGAAGATAGGTAGTAATGAATAATATTTCAACTTATAAAACTAAATTAATCTTTTTATTGAATTAAGTAGTAACGGAAAGTGAATGTAAAATGTGAATAACAAGTCAAATAATATTCAAGAAATCAACTTACCGGATTTTCCACATCCTTTTGGCCAATAGCCGTTTACTTTTCTTCGCTCTGCTAGGTTTTCGTTCCTTATGTGTAAAATTTCGTCCCATTTCAATGTTTGTTAGCTCAGTAAGCACAATCACATAAACAGTAACACTGTAAACAGGCTCTTTTCACAATAAATTACGCGTGTTGAAACCAAGAGATTTTCAACAACACTAAGAAAGTTTATGGTTTATCTTTGCTTTTATTTAGTCATTGCTCATTACCTAATTACCTGCAATAGGTAATTATTACGATTCAGCATTCCGCATTAGTCGAAATATTTAAATGGATCCGTTGCCTAACTCAAATCATTAGCAAGTACTTGTAGAAATTACTGTATCTCGAATAATATGTCATTGTCATAATAGCAATCGACCTAAAAATACTTATTTTGTTAATGACAATTTTATAGTCGTTTAATGAAATCCCAATAATGTGTTGTAAATAACAGAAATAACTATCTGCGGTCGTTCCTTTTAGTCAATGCAGCAGGTAAGAGAATATTACAAATGTAATGCAGAAGCGTGGTGAGTTAAATCTTTAAGCCTTTAATCTTTTGAAATGAAATATACCAGCGGTTCGGTTGTTATCTACTGCATAATGGGTTGTATAACTTTAAATTTTTAGTTTTCCTGTAGTTTTACATAGCGCTGGAGGACCCTTAAATTGATTCATTGGCTAAAACTTCCAAAATCAAGTGACTACATGGATACAATTGCCGGCCGGACTAACTCGATAGAGATGGTGTGCAGTTTTTTAAGTACTCAGATTAATTAAAAAGCAAAGAGGTCTCCAACGAATCTTTTAACTAACGACAAATGTAGTCAGGCATCACAGAGAATTTGTAAACCCACAGTAGCACAATAATCTGAAAGAAAGCATACGAATACGGGTAGCAGTAACAAAGAACAAAACAGAGTACTTATATCACAGTATAATGATCACACATTACTAACAGTTAATACAAGATACAGGTGATTATCAAAATAGATCCAATAAATATATGCGAGAATAAGGTCATAAATAAAGTGATCATATAGGCAAAATTAAGGTGCACCTCAAAGCACATAAATCTACTCGCGAATAAGTTAGTTGACATATTCAACAGTTTGAAAAGTACAACAATAAATTACATAAAATACTACCACAACAGTTTAAAACGATCAGAATGAAATTACTTTATACTCCTAGGATGAAAATCGTTAAACGCATTAAATTTACTCGGTTCGTGAAGCGAACGGCAAATTGACGGCGAAGTCCAAAATAAAATCTACATGATTCTGAAGGAATCCAAGTAAGTTTTAAAGCAAGGGAAAGATAAAGCGTGTTACTTCAATTTTTTTATCGAGCGCCCAAGCCCAATTGAATGGTTAAGTAGGGCCGGCACCGAACATCGGAGGATTACGCCCAAATAGCACATAGAAGGCTGAATGTGACAGGTGCCTTCAGGGTCGCTACAGCTTCAAGATCATTGCTCCCAATGTGGACTGCAAAACCTTCCGTGAAACAGCGATGGGGGGGGGGGGTTAAAATGGGGCTCCAAACCTATGGCTATAAGAAAATTCTCAAAATAGAATCAAGAATGTCTCGACGCGGTAGGATTGAGGCTTCAATCGACTTACGCCAAGATCAATTTGGGCCACGTGCAAAAGAGTCAAAAGTGCGCTTCCAAAAAATCCGCCAGAATTGACGTGAGAAGAAATTTCTCAGTAAACCGACAGAGTTCCCATAAGCCGCCACCATAAGCTAGGACAAATTTCACTAAATGTAAACCACATGCCCGCAAAACCACTGGAAAATTTAAGGAACGCTAGCTGCTTCCCCCAATAGCACCAAATAGAAAAAGAACGCAAAAACGAAGCCAAGCCGAAGCGGGAGGGGTGCGCGCGAAATTCAAAATGTGCGTCACAGACCCCGAAATTAAATAGACTTACGTACAGACCTGCAAAGTTATAAGGGCGTATTCTGATTGTAACTACTTTATCAATATTTTCAGCCGTCAGCGACGTTGATGGCCTTCCACTGGGCGGGTCGTCCTCCAGACTGTCTCTGCCTTGTTTGAAAAGCGCTGTCCATTTTTTACGAAGTGCAGATTCACTCAAAGTGTTAACCAAGCTTTTGTGGATCGCTTGACTCTTTAAATATTTTTTAAATAGGTATTTAATAAAAGCTCGGTGTTCAATGTTTTCCATTTGTACAGAAATCACCTGAAAGACTAGCTTTGAGCAGCTGTAATTCGACCACTATTTGACATACTTATTAAACTGAAATTTTAGGTTATGTTATACAAGAGACCAAACATTAACAGAGCGAAAGTAGACGACAATTCCAGCCTCATTTCTGTGTCAGGCCGCGAAGTTTTTACACGTGCCTCATAACCCAAAAATGTATCCAAAGGTTTTGATAATTTTTACAGTTGACAGTTCACTCTTACTAAAGACAGGATAGTTAGGCAAAATAAAGCCTCAAAAAGGCAGGTAAAAGAGCATTCAAAATAAGCAAAAAGGGCACCTAAATAGGCAAAAAGGCACCTAAATAGGCACAAAAAAGCAAAAATTGTGTCTGCGAAAGCAAAAGGTGATTGAACGAAGACATACAAATTCAAGTTAAGTACTCGTATTATAGAAAAACGAACTTTATTTACAAAAGCATGAATACATGTAGCATAATAGTTATTAATCTAATTAATTTTCTCTATTATTTTTATTTTGGTACTAAGTTTGTTATAAGTTTGGCATTACTGCAGTATATTACGGTTTTCCTTGCTCGACGCCTGGATTAAAAAGTTCGCGCCCTGCATGAAAAAACTACAGTTTTCTCAACTAGTTGTGCAATATATTATTGCATAGATACTGAAGCAGAACAAGAACTATTTTGATTTTATTAAAGAATTATTCCAAAGTATTTGTTTTAAAAATGGAGTGATTGTTGTTATACGTTTGGCAGTACTGAAGTGTATTGCTGGTGACGCTGTCTATGTTAAGTTCGAGGTTAGGATTTGAGTCAGTTTGACGAAAAACCTAACCTGCTAACCTTGAATTTGACATCGATTTACAGTGCCAACAAAAATATACTAAAGTAATGCCAAACTTATAACACGAATCACAGGCGTTGCTAAGTGCTACTGGCGTAGGCCATTAAAAACGTACCTATCGGACTCGTTGGTAGGCTAGTAGACTGCTGATAATCACAGTGTGGCCATACAATTGTTGGCCATCATTGTTTTGCCAACGTCAAAATAAGCTTGTGCGGGCAACCATGGTGATGTAATAAAAAGAATAACATTTTAGGACATTTGGTAACAAAAAAAATACTAAAGTCATAATTATTACTTGGTTAAAATTTAGTTTGCATTATTACTGACTTTATCTTTGTGTATAAAATATTTTGACACTTAAACCGTGTTCAGTAATGAAACTAAGTACATTTGATAAATTATAAAATTCCAATTTCTTATTTTGACATTAGTAACTTTTTGTAACTAAACATTCTCTACACTGTTAAAAATGAGAATAACTTGGAAAACTAATCCCGGATTTTGCGTTCCTCTAATAGAAAACTCGGCCACCGTATGACCACACTGTGATTATAAAGTCACTGTAGTTGCTATCAGACCAGCATACAAAAAAAATGAGTTATTTGAAAATATACCCGTTAATTGAATGATAATAAAAGCGATTGCCACTCAGTTTCGTATAACTAAAAATCTGGTGTGATTTGTTGTGTCAAAATTTTTAAAAAATTACAAATTCTACAAAAACTGTACAAAATAGAGCGTTAGTTGAAGAGACAATTTTTTTTCTAAAATTTTAAGCTGAATTCAAAAATATAATAATATACCCGGTGTTCTATTTAAAAGAGGAGTTAGTGAAAAAAATAGAAAAAAACAAAAGTAGAGGTATTCAACTGGAAAATCACCTAACTCACATCAATACACATTAAAAATGTATGAAAAAAAACGTTGGAGCCGTTTTTGAAAAAATCGAAAAAACTAAAAACTCACAAGAGTAAACATTATACTACGCGATTTTCTTCAAAAGCTTGCTGTCGCATCTAGATAGTACTCAACACTTATATGTCAAGTTTCAACGTCATAGTTCTTTTTGTTTTTGAGATATTCTGTTCACAGACAAACAGACACACTGACAGATCAATGAGCAAAAACATGTTTTTTTGGGTTCAGGGGACTCTAAAACGCGAAGATTTGTTGAAAACTCAATTTCGAATTTTTGGGGTGAATCCAATACTTCCTTTGTCGTAAAAGGAAGTAAAAATACAATTTAGCTTCTAAATATATCAGCAATTTACTTCCATGTCAGATAGATTGCGAACTGTAATTGCAAACAGTGGAGACATTACAAAATATTAATTTAACTTTTGTTGTTATTCTCTGTTTGTACATTTAGTTATTTATAATTATTATAGCCATATCGGTTCTTGATTTGTAATTTGCATAACATAGTAATAATATTACAGATAACTGTAATTTAGGAGTGTGAGAAGATTTAAACAATACAAAAATGTAAAAATATTGCCACTTCTATGTTGGTGTACCTAGTGTTCCTGTATATTGTACCATTCAAATATGATATTATTATTAAATGTATTTTTCGACGACTGACATCGAAAGTAGATTTTTCTAACTGTAATTTGACAACAGAAAGTTGACATTCGCCGCTCAGTGAGCGTTTTCAGCATTTTGCCGCTCGCCGAGCATTTTGGGTGTCCGCGCGAGCAAACTAGTTAGCAGTGTCACGGTGTTTCCTTGACAACGCCGTTATTTGTTAAAATAATCGCATGACATGTCAGATACTAAGCGAATAACTTTAAATGTATTGTCAATTGATATTTTTAATAAAATAAAACAATATGATAATTTTTGTCTTAATAATATGCTCAGTCGTCGAAAAATAGTAGGTATGTATATTTTGAGCTAAAAGTACCCTTGCCGCATTTGTATGATTGCAATATGCATGCACAAGCAGCAAAAATGGACTTGCAGCTCTTAACATACAATATACTATTTTGTATAAATGGAGAAATTTAAGGCAGACTCGATTTAAAATCCGTTTTAGAGCGTGCTTTTCAAAGATGCAAATTTTATTTTGCCTCTTCTTTCTTCTTGGGGTTTCAATTTTTTGCCTTTTTGCCTTATTTTTTTTTGTTTTTGAATATTAAGTAAGTGCCTTTGCTGCCAAAATTTTAGTTTTTTGTAATTGATTTTCAAATTAAAAAATGTTATTAAAATTTTTTCTGTGAAATTGAAAATCATAAATTAAATGGAAATAAATTTGGTGTTCAAACCACTGAAAGCAAACTTTCTCTTTAATATTTAACCCGCCTCTTATAACTTAGAAGTAACAACGCTATTACTTATTAGTTGTTCTCAGTAGCATTACTCATTGTCATTATGTCTGAACAAGCTTCTAATTTGGTCACCTGCTTATAGAGATCCATTTCAGATGTTCTAAAGAAGAATGGGTAGGTAAATAGACAATTTATGACATCATCAGTGGCGAATTTTTGTAGTCGTCGAAAAAAATATTTTCAATTCTGATCAAATTTATGCTACTATTCAGCACTAAGCCAGCTGCTTAATTCTATTGTCCAATGAAACTGCCATGGCAGCATTGCATCTTAAATTTACTTGTATCCGTAGGGGTATCCTTCAGTGCGAACATATAAAACTGGAATGATTATAATTTAAATGTGAAATTTTACAAGATGTATTTACATTTTTAAAAATTAAAGTGAAATACGATATATGAATCACTCTCAGAAACAATGTAAGTACCCCGGACGAAATGAATTTGAAAGAGTGCATAGATATACTTTTGATTGCTCTATCGAATCTTACTGGGATTCCTACTCGTGCTTTAGTGTTTATGTATTTTAGATGGAATTACAAGCGTTGGAAGCAATTAAAGTTTTTGAATACCTAATGCGTAAGATGTTTTTATTAGTAAATAATAAATGTCAAAAATGATGACTATGGCAAATCGAAAAATTTATTGACAAGCATAATTTGTCAAATCAAACAAAACTGAAGGTTAACACAAAAAAACATTGATAAAAAATCAAGTGATCTTTAAGATTAGATTCTCATGTTCCAACCCGTATCTTATTATTATTATTAATATAGAGGGACTCTATGATGTACTAGTTCGGCCATAAATGCTTAGCTACCCGCCTAATGTCGTAAATAGTTTAATAACAAACAAGTATGTTAATGGGAGCGATTAATAATCGAGACATTTTAATTGTAGAGATTATTAATTGCCGATTAACATACGAGTTAGTTACAATATTTTTCCGTTGATCTTATATTATTAATTTGAAGAAAATCTGATTTTATTCCATGACACCAATTTGACACTTAAAGTTTTGACATTAATGGTATCGGGTGACCATAAATGGTTGTGATTTTTTTTCTTAGGTTGGCACTGTTTATGTTGGTGGCACTGTAAGTCTATGTCAAATTCGAGGTTAGCAGGTTAGGTTTTGCGTCAGTTTGTGTTAAAACAAAACATAAACACATTTTTAAAAACCGTTCATTAATAAAAAATCATTCATTAATAAGGGCCATTCTCTATACTTTAATAAAACCCATAAATAAACGATCAACAGAAATAGCAATTTAACGTTCCTTGACAGCGAAAAATTTGACACAAGTTATTTAGGTATTATTTTAGAAGTTGAGTTTACATTGGGAAAAAATAGGTGTATACGGTTTTTCTGCCATCGCCTTCACGTAAAACAGTACAGCTAAATTTGAACAGATTGAATTGGGCTGAATAATGACAAATTCAAACAAACTCCTGCCATATGACACTGACGGGGCACTGGAATTGCGCACCGACTAGCGACAGGTAGTTTAGTCATTAAAAGGGTTGTTTAATCTCCTACTGAACTGCGCTCAGTACCTACAGGTAGTCAGATCAAAGACCGTCATTTAGGTAACAATTTTGTATTATTCGTAAATGCACATAATTGGGATAGAACGCGGATGAGACATTTCTTCCAACAGCAGAAGTGGGAAATTGCTTCGTAGATGATCTTATGAGCGAAAAACCGCATGACTCGAGAGTTATTCAGTTTATTGGCTGTTTATTTGATAACTACATTGAAAATGAGTCCACGTTTCCTTCAGAAATATGGGCTGCGAAGACTACTAACAAAAAAATCGACACTTGTGAATTTAATTCCAAATTTAAAAAGGAAAATTCATCTCCATATCCTAATATACACTCCTTTTTAAAAGTGTTGCTAGAAATGCAAACCGATACGTATAAAAACCTCAAATCTATTAGACGCAATGAAGATAAATATATAACATGGGAAATTATGTTAAAGCAGCAATTCATTGAAACCAAAAGTGTGCAGTTAGATAGACATGAAATAACGAGATACAATTTTGTAAAACGTGTTTTTCATAAAGTTAGTAGTATTGTAAACTTGTAAATAAAAAATGTGTTATATATCGGGTGTCCATTCTCAAAGTCGAACATAGGCAATTAACATTAGTGCATTCACTCGTTCTTCATTGAAATAATTCATTTTTCTGTAGATTATTTTAACAGACGTTGACGGAAAATATCTGATTTACGTCAACTAATTACCATTTGTTTTGACAAATGCTATCGAACTTGAAAAGCAAGGCATGGCATATTTAAAAATTCCCAAGTTTTAAATTAGTATTTTAAAATAAAAATCGCATCTTGTATATTATTATTGGTATTATTTGATGCGTAATAATTTTATCTTTCCATTGATACCATTACCTTCCCTGTAAGTTGAATTGGCGAGCAGGAATCGGCAAAAACGTTCAATACAATGTTAATCGCCTATGTTCGACTTTGAGAACGGACACCCGGTATATATATTTTACTTCTCATCTGTATAGCCCTATATCGTCCCCATTTATTTTCTAAACGATTTGAAATTTGGTCCATTATACTACTCTTTTTGCATTTTTTAAATAATCTTACTGCAAACTAGTAACCACCTACTGCGATGGGAAACAGATGCAAAAATTTTGAAAAAAACATAGTTGGCCTGGTTTTACCTAAAATGTTATTAAAGAAAGTTGATCAAATTTGAAAAAATAGTCGAAAACCAAATTTTAATAGAAATTTTATTATTTTTGATAATGAATAATATTTCAATCTAAACGAATTAAATTTCAATGTTTGCCTGACTACATTTAGGTACATGAACTGTCAATTTATGTTCCTCTAAATGTAAATAGCAAGTTATAGTATTTAACATTACAAGCCAGGTAAAACAGTTTTTACTGGCGATAGGATTGGGATGACTGGCGAGCCGTCAGGCGAGCCTGTCATATCCTTGAGCCAGTAAAAATGGTTACCTGGTGTGTTTTGTTGAATATTTTATTTGTTTCTCACTTGTAAATAACTAGAAATTTACCATTAATTCAAAATGTCAAACTGACAAGCAACTACATTTATCAATATGACACATACTAAGGAAGACAACTCTGGCTTTGCACGCTATGATTTATCTATGAGCACGCTTGTAAAATATAACTGGCTAGCCAGTAAATTTTTACTGGCTAGCCAGTTAAGAAACATTTTCAAGGTGAATACAGTGACTTGATAAATTGATGTTTACAAGTGAGGAACAAATAAAATAATTTACAGTTCGACTATTTTTATAATTCTGATTAACTTTCTTTAATAACGTGTTTCGATAAAACTAGACCTACTATACTTCAATTTTTCGCTTCAATTTTTGATGGAGTTGGGTTAGCAGTACGCGGTAAAATATTTAAAAGTTATAGAAGTAATTAATTTAAATGATGGTATGATTGGCCAACATTTCAAGTCGATCAGAAAATGAATTAGGAAGATACAGAGGAGTGAATGTGAGAAGTGAATCACACTATTTACATATCGCTATACAGTTAATACGTGTGTCTGCTTATCATTGCATACCTGGTATAATTTATTCCGTGTAAATAATTCTTCTAATGAGAACTTCACTTCACATGACAATACCTCATATTTAGTTCCTTTTGGTAATATTTGTAGAATGTTGCATCTTTAAATGCTTAAAAGCTTTTTAAAAAATATGTAAACTATAAGTGTAATAAAATCATTTTGAAATTGGCGCTGAAATAACCAACATCGAAAACAACTTATATAACCGGGCGACCGGTTTCAAAACCAACATAGCAAAAGTTTGGTATATCAGAAAGTTACGAGAAAATATCGGCGATGCTGGAAAATTAAAAAAAAAGCACATCCCAAGAAGACAACTAACTGGTGGATTTTCTTCGACAAAATCCGTTTCAAGCGGCGATAAGGGCTAAAAAGGAAACAAGATTCCTAGGATCTACCACTTTCGATTATATTAAATTGTGAGCATCCCGCAGAGTTATCCTTGACAATTTTCAAGTGTGTAATAGTAATAATAATAACTTCTCACTTTAAAAAAGTGTAAGGGTGATGTAAGTTATGTTTAACCCTATTGACACAAAACGATTTACTAATTTAAATAACTCTTGAACTACTCCCAATATTGTTAAGTATTGAGAAAATTTTAAAAATTTCATTTTGATGAATTGCGAATGTCTGTTTATATTTTACATATTGGAAAAATGTTTTCATGAAAGATCTTTCATTCAATTCACGAAACCAAAATAAAGTTTATGCAAATAATTCTGCAACCTCATTTTATTAAGTTGTGAACATCTCACGCAATAAGGTACTTCTGACCAAATTGAAAACTATTCGCTCGCTTCCATTGATTTCGGAAGTGGATCACGGTGTAGACATATATTCATTGAACGATATCATGTTAAGTAAGGGATACTAAACTACTAACCAACTAAGTGAAATGGAATTAGGAATACAGAGTTACTTTGTTCAATTTTCAAAGGGTACTCGGGTAAAAAGTTGTAAACCCTTGATCTAAAGAATCATGAAGGACATTTTTATTTTCAAAATCTTTTTTTCGGATTGTATTACTTACAAAGTGTAGGTCCGTACAATATACTATGCAATAGCTCTAATTATTATAATATTTGTATAATATGATGACAGAGCTTAGAGTTAGAACAGTATGCATGTCAGAAATATTCGCTTCTACTCCATTTATTGAGCTCACTAACAAATCATCGTTAATGAAAACGCGTCCAATAATGCCAAATGTTAGCAACGAATCGTGTGGGCTCGTGGTGATCACGTTGATTTCTACTTCGTCATAGCGTTTCATGTGACTGGCGTACATATAGTTAGTAGCAGGCGTCAAATCAGCCTTCAGTGTGGAAGGACGATATTCAGAGTCCGTAGGGTTAAATGTGCCGTTTACGGAAATGCTTTCGAAGATTACTCCAGTTGGTGAATGCAAATTCCTTCCACCACAAGATTCGTTGGAGCCATCCAAACAGGCAACTAGGCCGCAGTTTCGCATTCCTATGGTTCTACTGGAGGATACTCGTCCTACTCCATAGAAAGCTGCTAATCTGTAACTTGGTATGGTGAGTAAAAGCGACAAAAGGTTCCCCTAGTACTCACTTGTACACGTAGTTTGGGGAAAGGGTTGAATGTCTGTTAACCACAATGTCGAAATGGCAGCAGAAATCACTTTGTCCGCTGCATATCGTCTCTGAAACAACCCTTTGAGACAAATTAATAGGTTTAAATGTGTAAAGAGAAGTGTCGCTTATGATCGTGTGGAATAGTTCGGTACTGGGCAAAGTGCCACCGATTCCTAGATGGTAACTTTGTGCTGCTGATCCGCTGGAGCCCTTCAATAAAAAACTCACAGGTAAAGATTTTATTAGCAGCGTGGGTCATGTACCTGGAAGAAATTAGAAGTGTCCTTTTTAGATCTGACTTTAGGGACGTTTTGTACTATGAGCTTGGATTTAGTTTCACCAGATATGTAAATTTCTGCTGCCCTTCCGTCAGCTAGATATATACCACTGCCGCCATTTCCTTCTGCTGGGTCATTCAAACCAGCGGCTAACAGGTTCACTGCGTGGGTTTTTGCATAACCATGTTGAATTGAATTAGCTAAAAAGTCAATTAATCAAAATTAAGCATTTTCAACAATTTAAATAAAAGTTTTACAGTGGAAGAACGGTAGTTCAGAGAACCATGCGACGGGGTACACGATATCTGTAACTGCAGGATCTGCCAAAAGATCCAGAGCTGGAGTTTTAAACATAATATCGAAGCCTATAAACATCCCAAATGTGACACCAAAATCTGTTTGGAAAGTACTAAGAGTATACTGTCCTGGCTCGCAATGGGGCTCGTCGAATAGATTGATTTTGCGGTATCTAGAAACAGAGTATAAATGAATTTGAAAATTGCAGTATTTTGGAATAGACCTCGCTATTACAACTCCATTTCTGTCGAACGCCACGTTGGTGTTGTGATATATCTTTTGCTGCTTGTGGATGTCATACCGCCATTCCATCAAATTCACAACTACATAAATCTTGTGTCTTTGAACCGCGCAGGAAAGATCAACCAGGAACTATTTTTGAAAATATGTAATAATCTGAAGGGAATCATGTTTGTGACATACCTTTCCATAAGTGGTACTGCTTTGGCATGGTGCAATTTTTTGCATGGGATCTGGAACTTCTGTGCTGAACCCTTCTAATTCGCTCTGATCAGCGGCCCATCCAGTTAGACCGTCCTCTGGAAAAACCAATATCTGCACATCCTGCAAATGAGAGAAGTTCTAAAGTGTTAGTCATTTATATAGCTGTAGTTACTTCTAGATGTACAGTCGTGTGCAAATAAATCTGGGACAGTGTTTTTTTCACATGCAGATTCAGTTAAGAATTGAAGAATATCTCCATGGATTTCCTGCTATCAGAAAGAGTTACATTAAACTTTAACACGTACTGAAACTCGTAACTCTCTCTGATAACAGGAAATCCATGGAAATATTCTTCAAATTCTTAACTGAATCTGCATGTGAAAAAAACACTGTCCCAGATTTATTTGCACACGACTGTACTTTTAGTATTTTATATTAATATGATACATTATTTCTTCTTCAATAAATATTCCATAAAGTTAAAATAATATATCAATAAATGCATTAATCCCCCCGGTGGGACTTTGAAATGGTGGGCGGGAACTAGCGAGCCCGATTTAAAGAGACGAGCGTCGGTAAGTGTAAATCTCGACAGAGCTGTATTGTGGGTTGCTTGATACTAGGCGTAATAAATATTAACCTTTAGAAAAGTCTAAAACAATCACCAGCGAGCATGTGGTTTCCCATCGCGGCTGTAGCTGGAAAGTTTCGCCGCATAAACTTTAGTGCATATTTTTAAGTTGATTGCTTGCATTTAAACACGCTTTTGAATGTTACGGGGTGAAACGTCGACGTTAACATGTGAAGAAAATATTTTTATAACAATCATACCCGTACAAGCAATTCTGCATAAAAGTAATGCTAGGTTAATTTTTATTTCTAACGCCACTTGTCGCAGCCCATTTAGGCTTAAATTTATTTGGACACAGCCGTCCCTTTTCGTTAGTTTTCACGGAACCGGGCACACAATGTTAGCTTATCGCAAGGAGACGCTTGTTTGGGCAGTCCCTAGTCCTCAGCTGTTACACCCTGAGTTCGAGCAGGTGGACTGCATTTCTAACAGCTTGACTTACATTATACGCTCGCGGAAGTGTATTTACAAGAATTTCGGTCATAATCAACGCTGAACCCTTGGCTTTGCATTTTTAATTATTTTCTCGTTTGAGTTGCTTTTTTTACGCTTAGCCATAGAGAATCGTTAGCCCTTTTTCGGGTCACGGTTCATTAAATTATCAGTCCCTCGGGCACTGGTTAAGATTTCTTATACATATGTAGCCCCACTTAACACGTGAAATATTTATTAGATGTTTTGTCATATTTTGCGTTTGTTTTATTGAATATTTGTTAGCTTCTGTAAATTGTAGAGCAGTTTTAACAGACAGTACTAATATCTCAAAGCTCAAAACGTTGCTTGTTCATAATCTCGGATTCTAGGGGAGCAAACGTGAGTCCAAGTAAAGAATTCGTGTCGCCAAGGCAACCCAATTTTTAAGCTCTATTTTAGTTCCAACGTATCGTTCAGCAAACTAACCTTACTGTCTCAACTGACGCATTAGCCGGGATAACTTAATGCAGGGCTAAACATGTATGTGATGGGGAAATGTAACCATTATAAGTAAACATACATCAGATCATACATGCCCTGCAGGGGCTTATTAAACAAGGGGAGAAGATACCCGATAATATTTGGACTTGAAACAATTATTTACTTGTTTATGAAAAACGTTTTTCGGAAATTGTTGGCAGAAGAAGTATTCAATAGGGCTGTACTTAATATATCTGCAATAAAAAGTCATTATTACCCATAGTTTAAGAGTTAGGTTTTTAGACAAGCACGCCCTTAGTTTAGATTCAATTAAATTCACCTTTACAACGTAGATAGAGAACAAGTTATTCTAGGGTATGACATATTTTATTAAGTAAAATCGGCACCCCAAACCTATATATAGCAATTATACTGAAATTTTATATAATTCAATATCAAAGAACAAACGTAAAATCTCTCCTAATTACTAATTCGCTTTAATACTTTATCACTACCTACAATGAAACATTAGACATCGTTTTTTGGTTTTAAACATTTACACAATCAATAATTGAACCTGTAGTTGTCTATGAAACTTACTAGAATTTTAAAGAATAATGAAAGAGACAGTAGAAAAGGATAGATTATATTCGAACTTGTTCCAAGTGCGTCACCAGCAGGTAAAAGGATTTCCGTTTAGAAATATTTATCGGTATGCAGATAGGGCAGTGGTTTCTACAATTTGTAAATGAATTTGTGACTGAAGATGTTTTGATTCGTATAAGCAAATTATTTATATACTTATATTACTTATGGTTTCACTAAACACTTATGTACATAATTACTTGATATTTAATAGTTAATTAATTGGTAATTTAAATAATTATATTAAATAAATTGTTATGTATGCTATGATTTAATTTATGTTATTTGTGCGTATTTCCGAACTAGTATAGTAGCAAAGGTGATTCACCTCTAACTCTATTCCACTAATAATTTGTTTTACTTGCGCACTCAGTAATCCTCGATAAGAATCTCTCAAAGGAAAAGATTATTTTTACATCCAGGTACCTAGCGTTATATTAGTCCTGAGTTGTTCTGGCTGGGTACTGGTTTTTCAATTACGCTCTTGCATTCGTTATTACTATCGTTTATTATTCGTTGTTCTTGTTGCTTGTTTCTGTTATTGTTGTTATATTTTGTAAATTTTATTGTTATCTGCTGTTGTGCTGTTTATTTCGTTTGATTGTGTGTTCCACCTTGCCTGTTCTACAATGCGAAGTACTTGCATTGTACGAAAACGCGGGAAGAAATCAGAAAGGCAGCGCCGCCGAAGAATACGTGAAAAAGCGCTTCATGCTTGTCAAAGTAACAGCAACGTTTCTGAAGATAGGCATCTGAAATATTTTGAAAAGTAAGTTATTCTTGCATATTTTTTAAACATGATATTTGAGTGGCAATTCCTCTCCAGAGCCGGCCAAAAATGTATGAAAAAAACTGAGCCATCAATTAGAACTTCCAAAAAAAGTTTTATAGTTTTATAATGGTATCTTTTAATATTTTTAGTTTGTCCGAAGAGGTATTACCAGAGCTGGAAATCGAAAAAGAGGCATCCCACGTACAAGAGCTTCCAATTCTGTCAGGAAATAGAGTTGTAGACATCAATTTTTTTCTGAAGGAGGCAAATAAACTTCACGTACATGACACAACATATACCATGGGAAAAATGATATTCAAGCAAGAAAAACGGCAGGGACTTGTGTCACATCTTTATTATTACTGCGATAGTTGCGAAAAAACAATTTTGTTGTCTTCGCATTCAATCAATAATCATTTAAACGAAGCCTTTGTTTGGGGAGCAACATCTATTGGCATAGGATATGGTCAAGGCGATGAATTATTGTCGGTTATGAACATACCAAGTCTGTCCGCGAAATATTACAGGAAAGTTGAAACGGAAGTCGCGGCCATTTGGGAGAAAAAACTTCAAGTAGAAATGGAGGAGGCAGCAAAAGAAGAGCGAAGAATGGCTGTTGAAATAGGCGATATAGAACATGGTGTTCCATTTGTCACTGTAATTGTTGATGGTGGTTGGGCAAAACGTTCTTATGGACACGGCTTTTCATCTTTGTCCGGAGTAGGCTGCATAATCGGGGAAAAAACCAAAAAATTGCTATATCTGGGCATTAGAAATAAATTTTGTCTTGTTTGTGCCACAGCCAGTACTAAGAATATCGAACCAAAGGTATAGTATTCCAACCAAAAATTGGAAAGTTATTTAAAATCCAGTACACCATGAAAAGTGTAAGTCATGTCTAAGTTGGTTTCATACAATCAGTAAATAATATTCTAATGTCAATCAGCTTTCAAGTAATGACAGTTCATCTACAAATGGTACATGTAACTGTTTTGTTAAGGCATTGTAACATTGTGCATGATTTAAATAGGTACTAGTTGAGTTTTTAAAACCGTATAGTAGCATAGAAAATTTTGAAAAACGTATATATCTTCCAAACTTCCCAATGCATCCGTCAAATTTGAAGGTTATTATCGAAGTGTCACTGAATGACAATCAAACCGTAATTTTATGAATTAAATTACGAAGTGACTTACTGTTTTCAATGCTGGCCTGATTTTAAATAGCTTTCCAATTTGTGGTTGGAATACTATACATAAGTGTTTCAAAAACTACAACGGACCATCTTCCAGCATGGAGCAAGACATTATAGTACAAGGATTTAATGAAAGTGAAGTGCTATATGACTTAAGATACAAGTACTTCGTTGGAGATGGCGATTCAAGTGTTTACGCAAGAATTTTAGAGAATGTTAGTTATGGAAGATACGTTTTGAAATTAGAGTGCGCGAACCATATTACACGAGCTTTTACTTCCTTTACACCAAATACGAAATTTCTGCCAGAAGAATTTTAAAATCCAGACTACCTCGACTTAGTGCAGCTGTCAGAAAATCTATTGCGAAAGCAAATGACACAAAAATATTATACGAGGATCTTAGAAATATACCTTACCACGTTTTTGGCAATCACGCAAATTGTAGAGAGGAATATTGCACAAGAAAAAACGACAAAGAAGATAACTTAATACATATTTTGCAAACAAGTCCAATATTCGAAGAAATTAATAAAATTATAGATAACGTTGTACGAAAAGCAAACCGTCTTTCAAGAAATGTAACCACCAATTATGCTGAGAGGTATATGAGCCTTATAGCTAAGTTTTCCGGTGGAAAGAGGCTTAATTATATTTTGAGGGGCTCATATCAGAGGCGGTGTTACGCAGCAGCGCTATCCTTTAATTCAGGGCCATCGTGGCATAAACATCTTTTGCCGTCTCAAAACGAAAAACATCGTTTAAATGTATTTTACAGAAAAAGGATGTTACGGTATTAAAAGAACTTTACGACACCCACCCAAGGTGAGCATCGCACCACGGAATCAGTCCTGAAAAACTGGCACACTTGCCCTGAAATCGGTTCGAAATAGACTAATAGGCCACGGCTGGAACGCTCAGGGAGTCGGGCGTGAGTCACACGATACGTTCTGGGCAAGCGTGTTGCGGCATAATATATATATAGGGTATGTCGAAATCATGAGGGCGCCACCAAGCCTGTCTTAACCCGGCTAACCGGGCCTGGACGGTTAGACGGGAGCGAAGCACGCAAAATACTCCGCCGATAGGATTACTCAAGAATTGTAAGGTCAAATAACAATTTCGGGATTGCCTTATGCAAGGATTGTAATTAGGTGTCAATCCGACCGCGACTACGCAGCTGTCTCACCCACCTGTACGCTCAAAGCTCCCTCGTTCCGTCGCACAATAATCAGTACAATGAAGGGGGCGCTTATCTGAAACAGAACATGCACAAGTCGAAACAAAACAATAGTTCCCTTAGCTAACAAATCATGTATTGACTAACGGGTTACAATGGGGCAGCAGAGTGCGTCGCCCTATATCTATAACTAGATTATAACTAAGAACACCAGCTGGCGCGCGCTTTAAACCTAGCGACAGATGTTGAACAGTAATGAACAAATTAGCACTCGCAACATGGACAGTCTGTAATTCTGAATGAATGCACAAATATGCTGGCGCGACGCCTTATGCAGCGAACAGCAAAGAACAAATTAGCACTCGCGACATGGACAGTCTGCGATTCTGAATGAATGCACAAATATGCTGGCGCGACGCCTTATGCAGCGAACAGCAAAGATCAAATTAGCACTCGCAACATGGACAAATATGACGACAGTGCCTGTAGGCACCAGAGATGTGACGGATCGCTCGCGTTCACAGCGGTAATCAGTTCAAAGACACATACCTTAATATGTAGGCGGTTGGGGAGCCTGGTACAGTTGAGTTGCGACAGGCTGCAGTCTTAGGTGGCAGGTACCTTCGATGTTCGACGGCTATAGGGATGAGTGCACATCCGCCATAATGGCGACGTGAGACGCGTCAGGACGCGTACGACGGGACGACGAAAAATGGGCCACTTTCGTTCTGCGGGACAGATCCTCGTAGGTCGAGATGAAGGGGGCACGACCCCTTACTTACGGAAGCAGGAACTGGGCTCAAAAACACCCACGCTACGCCGAAGACAATTCGAAACTCACACTCACAACCACCACACGAGCGTTCTCTGCAACGGGCTGCGGTCAACTGCCCAGAGGGAAGCGCTGGCATAGGTCACCTTGGTCGCGTTCCCACGTGACTAAACCTCGGCAGCCAATCGCGGGGCGGTAAAATGAAACAAATTAATGCCGGCACCAATGGTATCACGCCTCAACGGCGTGCTTTCTAGAAGATTCGGAATTCTTGCGGGCGATACGCTCGGCTGCCACAGCGCCATCAGAGGGGAGCTCCAACCGACGAGAAATGCTGCGTTTGGGGCCAAATATGTGCGAAATCACGATTCTGGAATTAGGCGATGGAGCCAAATAAAGAACTAAAAGGGTTTAGCATACCGGCACGCTGCCCTAAAGCCTAGGTGGCTATTTAAAATACCAAAATGACCTAACACTCCCCTTACTTGAAAGAGAGTTCCCCGAAGTCTCTTAAAATCAACGGGGCATTTTGGCTGCGGCGCCACGAGCACTCAAACGACCGGAAACGCTGATACGATAGCTGTACCCCCAAAGGAATTACGCACACCGGCCACCAGATAGGGTACGACAGAAGGAAAGAGAGGAGAGGAAGAAGAAAGACTGGATACGCCAGTAGAAATACGAAAATTGTGTAGGACCTGGCGGTTCGCTGATGGCTAGCACACACTCCCTGGACCACGGAAGACGGGCGACAAGAAAATTAGCTGTCCCATAGGAGTGGCGCTCCGCCAGGGGTCCACAAAACGATTTGTGTCTGGCTCCCTCGGGGAACCAAACGGGCAAAAACTAGGCAGACTGAGGACAGTCTCGCCGATCCGGCTCGACTGCCCCTCCCAAAATAGGAGTGCCACAACAACGGTTAGCAAAACCACGTCGATAATCGACCACCAAAACGATAAAAAAAAAGTAACCGACCCGACCCGAAACGGGTGTGGCACGCACTGCGGCGACGGCCACGAAACACCGGGTCCATGACGGTCGCCTAACAGTGCGGTTTTGGAAGGTGGAAAGAGAAAGAGAACAACGGGGTTGGGTAGTTGTCGCCGGGACACGGTAGATAGTAATGACAAGGGGAAAAGAAAGGTAAAGATAGAGCATAGAGAAGGTGGGTTTGGGGTTCCAAATTGAAACCGTAAAAATATCTAAAAAAAAACGCGCGGTTAGCGCTCGTCAAGATCGGGTCAATAGAACGTCTTACTCCCATGCACACTTCCGACCAACCGTTCCAAAAGAACATGGGGAGGGGGGAAAAGGGATAAGTCCCTCGCAACCTGTCCCACAAGCCACCTGAAGAGGGCACGTTGCGCGTCACGGGATCGGCGCATTGTGGGGTTCCCACAACAAGGAAGCTCGGGGAAAGGCAGGTACTATTGAAGATACGGCTCTAAGCCGGTGGTATGTCCGTCAAGGCCTACAAAAAAAAAGAAGGGGGGTTAAGGAAAACGGGCGCTAGTAGACTAAACGTCCGTGGGATTGGGTTTTAGGTCTTTCGCGTGCCAAGTGCCTTTCGGGGCACCGGTCTCGTCGGACAGCTCGTAAGTGGCAAGCGAAACTTGCCGATTGATATAAAACGGCCCTATAAATTTCGGAGCCAACTTGGCGTTAAAATATTTCGCCGCATCGGAAAGTACGTAATTTCGTCGCCAGACGGTATCGCCAACGGCAAACTGAGCCGGGCGCCTTCGCAAATCGTATGTCGCCTTGGAGGCTTTGTACGCCACGTCTAGTCGTTTGACTATGTCTTCATATACCGACCTTAACGCGGGAGTCCGTCGTAACAAGTCTTCGCGACTCTCTACTCGTATTTGTTCCGAAACATCTACCTCCTCGGGGTTATTGGCGCGCGTCCCCTCTAACTGTATTTCTCTGCCGAAATTGGCGAAATATGGGGTCATGCCGGTGACTTCGTGTACTGCGGTACGCACTGCGCAAGCGACTTTTGACAAATATTTATCCCACTCCCGGTGGTTGTCTTTCACGTACGACGCTAGCATAGTTTTTAATACTCGATTAACGCGTTCTACGGGGTTGGCCTGCGCATGGTAATGCGCGCTAAAGATAATTCGTGATTTATACGTATCGGTAAGTTGTCGGAATTCTCTACTGCGAAACTGTACGCCGTTGTCAACCAAGACGTACTGAGGTGCTCCAAAGAGCAAGAAAACATCGTTCTCAATTTTCTGAGTCACCGCGGTCGCGGTGGCGGTACGCAACGGGAAGAAAAGGGTAAATTTGGTAAAGTAGTCAACCACGGACAGAATATATACGTAGCCTTTCTTTGAACGGGGCAACGGCCCTACAATGTCGATAGATATCATTTGCCACGGCTTATCCACCACGGGGTGACGACACATCAAGCCGGCCGGGCGTTTTTGTTCGGGTTTCTGCGCTAGGCATGTCGCGCAACGGTTAACGTAACGGGTCACATCCGCCTTAAGTTTAGGCCAGTAATACTGCTGAGCGATACGGCCGTAGGTCTTATAAATGCCTAAATGGCCTGCGGCAGGTTCATCATGGTTTTTGCGAAGAATCTCGGCACGTTGAGGCTTCGGAACCACCTCTTTCCAACTCGTGCCTTCGTCCAATTCGGGGTATTTTACGTTAACATGTTTAAACAATTTCCCTCGCGATAGTTTCCACGCCGAATACTTGAATGGTTTTTCTACGACGCGCGTACACATGCGCCTATACCAACGGTCAGTTCGACTGTCGTTCGGCGCCTGAACGCCGGCCTCGGGTTCTCCAGAATCGACAACTGAGACTACATCTATTTCGGGTATAGCACGGGATAGCGCATCCGGAACAACGTGGTCTTTTCCCTTCCGGTGTTTGATCGTAAAGTCGTATTGTTGGATACGAACAGCCCAACGGGCGAGTCTCCCGGTAGGTTCCTTAAGATTATTTAGCCAGATAAGTGAATGATGGTCAGTAATGACTGTGAAGTGAGTGCCTTCTAAATACGGACGTAACTTCTCTATGGCCCACAGGACGGCCAAACATTCGCGTTCCGTAACCGAAAAATTACGCTCAGGCTTCGTAAGAGTCCGACTAATGTAACAGATGACCTGTTCTTGGCCATCAACGGTCTGAGTCAGCACGGCGCCGATACCAACATTGGAAGCGTCCGTCTGTACGATAAACGGGAGAGAAAAATCGGGACACGACAAAATGGGTGCCGAAACTAGGCAATTTTTGATGGTTGTAAATGCGACTTCGCATGACTCGGTCCACTCAAACTTCTGAAACTTTTTCAATAACGACGTCAGCGGAGCAATAATGGCTGAGAAATTTGGTATGAAACGCCGATACCACGATGCCATGCCGACTACTCGCCGTATCTCCGAAACGTTTCTAGGTCGCGGCAAGTTAAGAATCGCCGAAACTTTATCGGGGTCGACTAAAAGTCCTTGGGCGTTAACGACATAGCCCAGGTATCGTAATTCCGGTTGGCAAAAATGACATTTATCACGACCCAGTGTTAAACCAGCGTCGTTTAGTCGCTGCAATACTTCGTCTAGAATCTCGACGTGTTTTTCGAAAGTCGGGGTACAAATAATCACGTCATCTAAATAGACAAAGACGTAAGGTTCCAATTCGGGACCCAACACATGGTCGACGAACCGTTGCCAAGTCGCTGACGCGTTATGAAGCCCAAAGGGCATGCGAGTAAATTGAAACAAACCGCGCCCAGGTACTGTGAAGGCCGTTAGTTCCTTAGATTTCTCTTCCATTTCAATTTGCCAGTACGCGGATTTGATATCAAGCGACGTCATGAACCGGGCATCGCAAAAAGACACGTAAGGTATCGGGTAGGCGTCCTTCTCGGTGACGCTATTTAATTTACGAAAGTCAACGCAGAAACGATAGGTTCCATCTTTCTTTTTAACTAGTAAAATCGGGCTCGACCAGGCTGAACGAGAACGTTCCACAACGCCTGATTTAAGCATACTGTCCAACTCAGCATCGATATGCGCCTGCATTGCGGGAGAGACCGGATAGTACCTTTGTTTAACCGGTGCCGCCTTAGTAGTGATTTTATGTTGAACGTACTTGGCGCAGCCGAGTTCGGGTTTAGCGATAGTAAAATGTCGGTTTACGAGAGTGTCTAATTGGGCTCGTTGATCCGAGTTCAGGTCGAACATAGACTGCAAATTGCCGGTAGGAGTATCAATGGCCGCTACGCCGGGTTTTGAGAATTCCCACTCCCCTCGAAACACGTCTGGGACTATTCCCACTGACTTCCAAAAGTCTATCCCTAGGATTAGGGTGTGCGGAACCTCCGGAACTATTAAAACATCGATAGCTACCACTCTGTTATTTAAACGAATAGGTAAGTGCAGGGTACCTAGACTGGTTACGGTCTGTCCATTCGCCACTGAGCAAACGGGTCTCAGCTTCTTATTTATGTGCAGGCCTACAGTACGCAACACGTCCCAACCCTTAGCTCCTAAGATCGTTCGATTCGCTCCTGAGTCCAACAAAGCTAACAACTCGAAACCCATGATTTCAACAGTCACATGCGGTCGACGGTCATCAGATGACCTTTCTAATACGTAATCGAGAATGACTTTATTTTTCTTAAATTTGGTCTCGCGCTCCTCGATAAGTCCCTTCATAAATTTGGTCGAATTGCTAAACACGCGCGAGGACACTGCTCGACCGTTCAGCGTCTCGCGGGGTCGTTTCCCTGTCCCCTATCTCTTGCTCGACAACGAGGACAAGTGTTTAGGGTCACTTCAGGTTTGCCGCAACGGTAACAGAATTTCTTGCCGCGGGGTCGCGGACACCTACTGGCTCTATGGCCTGGTTCGTTACAGTTCCAACACCGCATGCTTGACTTGGGTGCCGATTCTCGGTTCCTCCTCTCGGGAGTATTAACGTCACGCGTTTCGACAACATCAACTGGGCACGTTTCCGCGATAGGCGCGACCTCGACGTATGCCAAGTCTGTTTCTAAGTCAGACTTCTTTCTAGAAGGTGGCACGTAAGTTTCAATGGCATAGCGCCGTTCTTCAATCTTCCGTCCGTATAGCGCTAGCTCGTCGATCGACCGGACTTCCGTCAATCCCAACTGGGTTTGGTATAATGGTGAAATATTATGCAACAAAATACGCAACTGTTTCTCCTCGGGAACCGCTTCGGTCAGGCGCGAAAACATTGTGCGCATGATAGCGATATAAATGCCCATACTTTCCGTAGGGCCTTGCGTGCGACGTCTAATTTCGTCCAACAACCGTTCATCATAATTAGCAGGCTGAAACTCTAGACGCAATAAATCGACTAACTGTTGCCACGTGTTAGGGGTCGCTCTATTCGCGCGATACCATAGCAATGCGTTGCCCGAAAACAAATCGATGGCCTGCATAAACAACTCTTCTTCGGTAAGGTTTCTGGCCACTCTGAGTTCGTTAACACGCTCGATGAAAGCGTTGACCGACAGACCTTTCGGGTCACCTGAGAATTGTATGTTCCATTTCGAAACAGGGGTTGCCTTAAATGAGATCGTACGCGACATCGGCGAAACAAAACTCGGAGTCGACATAGTTGCCGCCGTCGTAGTCGTAGTCGTCGTCGCGACGGTAATGGTAGGTGCGACACCGGACGTCGATGGCAGCGTTACGGCGCTTTCCTCCTCAGCCGTAGCCGTAGACGACCCTAGCTTTACTTGGTTAAGTTCGTAGGTTGAACGTATGAGTGATAATTCCGCGAACGCTTTTTGTTTGAGCGCTCGCTCTTCCTCCGTTATAGCTGAACTATTCGTCAGACGGTTCATTCCGTGATAAAATTTCGTTTCGATCGTAGCCGCTACTTCTTTAGTCGGGTTAGCTAAATATACCTGAATCTTTTCCTCTAATTCGCCAATCAATGTTGTCACGGCCGTGAGATCCTCGAACGTATACGGGTACGTCGGTCGCGTATCCATATCTGCGCGTCCCTCCTCTCTCAATACGTCGCGTAACCGGGAGCGCAACAAGGTAACCGTGCCGGAAGCATCACGGCCTCTGATTCTCAACTCGTATTCGGTCTCCGCGCGAAGCAGGCGTTCAATATGTAGCTTTAGCACCATGTTTACAAACGGGAAAGGAACGACTTATATTATACGTCGTATAAAAAGGAAAACGTTAGCGCGTGTTTGGTAAGTCAATTACGTCAGATATCCGAACCAAATCGTAGACGGTCAAGACGGGAGAAATCGGGAAAAAGTGGTTTGTTACCTTTCACACGACCGACGGCTTAACGGGACTATCTGTCCATATTCTTTGCGAAAAGACCGAACATAAGCGAAAAAGAGCAAATCCCAAAACTAGGCGGTCAACGAATGCCTTAACGAGCCTACTACCGACCAACAATGGTTACAGACAGTACTGCGCCCGAAATCGAGCGAAAGAAAAAGAAAAAAAAGAAAAAATCCGAAATGGAATCGCGCGTTGTCACGCAACAAGGGGCGACACGTCAGAATAACCCAAAATTAGGCAGACGACGGGTGGCCTAACGAGAAAAAAAAAACAAACAAGGTCTCAGACGTTAAAGCGTCAGAATTAAGACGCACAACGGATGGGCTTAACGAGACTACTCCAGTCCAATAACAGCAACAAGCAACAATTGGGCCGCCAAAATTAAGACACACAACGCAAAAAAAAGAAAACCCCAAAATGAGGTCGGGCGTTGTCGTGCACCAATAGGCTCCAGGCGTCGGAGCACCAAAATTAGGCAGACAACGGGTGGCTTAATAAGAAAAACAAACATACAAGGCCCCAGATGTTGGGCTGCCAAAATTAAGACGCACAACGAAGGGGCTTAACGAGAAGACGAATATCAGAAAAAAACAGGCCCCACGTTGGGCTCCAAAATTAGCCTGTTACGGTATTAAAAGAACTTTACGACACCCACCCAAGGTGAGCATCGCACCACGGAATCAGTCCTGAAAAACTGGCACACTTGCCCTGAAATCGGTTCGAAATAGGCTAATAGGCCACGGCTGGAACGCTCAGGGAGTCGGGCGTGAGTCACACGATACGTTCTGGGCAAGCGTGTTGCGGCATAATATATATATAGGGTATGTCGAAATCATGAGGGCGCCACCAAGCCTGTCTTAACCCGGCTAACCGGGCCTGGACGGTTAGACGGGAGCGAAGCACGCAAAATACTCCGCCGATAGGATTACTCAAGAATTGTAAGGTCAAATAACAATTTCGGGATTGCCTTATGCAAGGATTGTAATTAGGTGTCAATCCGACCGCGACTACGCAGCTGTCTCACCCACCTGTACGCTCAAAGCTCCCTCGTTCCGTCGCACAATAATCAGTACAATGAAGGGGGCGCTTATCTGAAACAGAACATGCACAAGTCGAAACAAAACAATAGTTCCCTTAGCTAACAAATCATGTATTGACTAACGGGTTACAATGGGGCAGCAGAGTGCGTCGCCCTATATCTATAACTAGATTATAACTAAGAACACCAGCTGGCGCGCGCTTTAAACCTAGCGACAGATGTTGAACAGTAATGAACAAATTAGCACTCGCAACATGGACAGTCTGTAATTCTGAATGAATGCACAAATATGCTGGCGCGACGCCTTATGCAGCGAACAGCAAAGAACAAATTAGCACTCGCGACATGGACAGTCTGCGATTCTGAATGAATGCACAAATATGCTGGCGCGACGCCTTATGCAGCGAACAGCAAAGATCAAATTAGCACTCGCAACATGGACAAATATGACGACAGTGCCTGTAGGCACCAGAGATGTGACGGCTCGCTCGCGTTCACAGCGGTAATCAGTTCAAAGACACATACCTTAATATGTAGGCGGTAGGGGAGCCTGGTACAGTTGAGTTGCGACAGGCTGCAGTCTTAGGTGGCAGGTACCTTCGATGTTCGACTGCTATAGGGATGAGTGCACATCCGCCATAATGGCGACGTGAGACGCGTCAGGACGCGTACGACGGGACGACGAAAAATGGGCCACTTTCGTTCTGCGGGACAGATCCTCGTAGGTCGAGATGAAGGGGGCACGACCCCTTACTTACGGAAGCAGGAACTGGGCTCAAAAACACCCACGCTACGCCGAAGACAATTCGAAACTCACACTCACAACCACCACACGAGCGTTCTCTGCAACGGGCTGCGGTCTACTGCCCAGAGGGAAGCGCTGGCATAGGTCACCTTGGTCGCGTCCCCACGTGACTAAACCTCGGCAGCCAATCGCGGGGCGGTAAAATGAAACAAATTAATGCCGGCACCAATGGTATCACGCCTCAACGGCGTGCTTTCTAGAAGATTCGGAATTCTTGCGGGCGATACGCTCGGCTGCCACAGCGCCATCAGAGGGGAGCTCCAACCGACGAGAAATGCTGCGTTTGGGGCCAAATATGTGCGAAATCACGATTCTGGAATTAGGTGATGGAGCCAAATAAAGAACTAAAAGGGTTTACCATACGGGCACGCTGCCCTAAAGCCTAGGTGGCTATTTAAAATACCAAAATGACCTAACAAGGAAGTATGGCAATGAATATAATCGTCTGCATCCTCAAAAGAAGAAGAAATTAGGGGACGCCGCAGATGCAGAAGCAAACATGGATTACGGACCAAATGCAGCACAAGAGGACTTAGGAGAAGATGAAATGGCACTGAAGAGAGAAGACATTTTATCCCGTTTACGAAACGACAACATAGCTTTAATTGCTAAAGAAACAGCAGGGCAGCATGATAATGTGAAATGGCATGAAGTTAGAAGAAATAGAATTACAGCTTCATCATTTGGGAGAATATGTAATCGAAGGGATACTACCTCTTGCCATTATCTCCTGAAAAATTTGCTTTATAGCTCACCTTATCTAGCAACCGATGCAATCGTTTATGGGAGAACGCATGAAAAGGTAGCTATACAAAAATATGAACAAGAAAAGAGTGTCAGCGTAAAATCATGTGGCTTTTATATTTCGAAAGAATATCCTTACCTAGGTGCCAGTCCTGATGGACTTGTGAACGAAGATGGTTTAGTGGAAGTAAAGTGCTTGTTTTCTATAAGAAATAAATAAGTGCGGGAAAGCGTAGAAACAAAATATAAAAATATTTGTGTAAAACTAGATGAAGGTAACTTGCAACTAAAACTTAATCACATGTACTACTATCAAATACAGGGCCAACTAAACATATTAGGCAAAAATTATTGTGACTTAGTATTGTACACGGACGTAGATTTAGAAATTGTGAGAATTGTAAAAAATTCGCATTTTTCTTCAATTGTATGTTACCAGAATTGGCTGATCCACGAATCCCTAGAGGTTTACAAGCTAGGGATTCAGAACTGATAATCAAGGCCCAAAACAAAAGAAAAACAGTAAAAAAAGGTTTGTCAATAAAACTTGTTTTTTTATATTTGTGTACGTAAGTAATATTAAAAAGTTAGCATTTTGTTGACTAATCTAAGTTTTAAACTTCCAGGATCATTTAAGTAAATAATAGGTAAGTGCTTCTAGAAAAGTTACACCTAAAAAATATTTTTCCGACAACCGTTAAAATCAAACCTATCAATGCGCAAAGTTTGCCATTTTTTAACGTAGTAAAAAATAGGATATAGATTTAGGTTACCTTTGACGACGTGAAAAAAGGCATTTTGCGCACTAAAGCGCCACACATTTTCGCGCACTACGCATCCAAATAATATTGATATTCTTGTTTGACGGTTGTAGAAAAAATATTGTTTGTATTACGTGAGCGAAATGTTTTTGTGCGTTCGAATTACTTTTTTGACTCGGCCGTCGCCTCGTCAAAAGAAGTAACATTCGCACGCTCTAAAATCATTAATTTCCCGCACTTAATACAAAAAATTTATTTTTTGCAAGTGCGCGAAGTGAGTGTTTTTGTGTAATTCGAACGCACAAAAACATTTCGCTTACGTAATACAAACAATATTTTTTCTACAACCGTCTAACAAAAATATCAATATTATTTCCCGCCGTACTTCGCGAAAATTTTTGGCGTTCCAGTGCACAAAATGCATTTTTTGACGTCGTCAATGGTAATGTGAAAAAATATCTCATTTTTTAACACGTTAAAAACGGCAAACTTCGCGCATTGATAGCGATGCGCGAATGTCATCTCTTTTGACAGTTGTAGAAAAATAACATTTTTTCTACTCACTGTATAGAAAGTCAGTTTTTACGCCCTAGTTTTAGGAAACAAAACTGTCAATTTCCAATCAGCTGGAGCCAATTTTTATTAACTCCCGGCCGGAGCCAATATTTTTTACCTCCAGCATTTGTGTTTGTGTCACCATGGATATCACACCAAGGCTTTACAACGTTATGTTGATTTGGAAATTAGACAAAATGTCACTACAGAAATCTAGAGTCACTACAATGATTTCCTAAAGCAAATTTTTTGAAATTTCGCGCTATAGAACATACGCTGGAAGAAAAAATCGCTAACACGTCGGGCATTAAATTCACAAGCTGGAGGAAATGAATACCTTTGCTCACTAGATATATAAATATCTATTACACCTATGCGAGGACCAGATGTTGCTTGGGTTGTACGGCCTAAAAAACTATTGTTCCTTCGGGTAAAGTGCAATTTTTATTTAAAATACGTCGAAATAATTTATATATTTTTTATAATATGAAATTAATAGGTACACCTATGCAAAAGTTTACAAATATCGAGTATCTTGATGAAACCCTAATTTAATGTAAAAAGTAACTTATTGCTTTGAAGTAAACCGATCTTTGTGAAATTCATAATTTTATATTCTTAAAATGTTTTCTTAACATAATACGAAGAGAAAACGTAGTGTTTTCTAAAAGATACGGAATATTTATAACTCCAAAATCCTTTTGCAATAATCAACTAAATTTCTGCTTATGTATGCTATAGGGGTCTACCAACGTCCTTCATTGTAAATCAACAGTTATACAGAGAGGATTAGCTTGACCATCTGTGGGGTTATGCATTTCTTTTATATTTTCTGCTACGTAGTTTTTAACAAAATACGTAGGGTATATTTGCAGATGCTAATTGGGTTGCCTACAAACAGCTTACGAATTTTACTCGAGTACCTTCTGCCCTTAAATAACAAACTGCTGACTTCTTGAGGGACTGTTTTGTGTTTTAACTACCGTTTTGTCCTGCAACAGTAATTCGAAGAATTCTTTGCTAAGGTATGGATATTCTTTGGCGAACGATAGGTATATTTTTGTTATAGCATCTATCATAATAATCAATAATCTTTTTAAATCCAATGACAACTTTTTAAATAAAACTTTAATTCATTTGTTTTCGAAGCATCTAAATGACGCTAACAATACATATATCTAAAAGGGACTAAATAACGCTGTGGCGCTACAAACGATTAATACCCTTATTTTTAGTTTAGTTATAGTGTTATAATAATAGCAGAGACTTGCCACAAACTTTCAGAAGAATTAGTAGTATAAAAACAACGATTAAATCACATCTATTATGAAAACATGGACGCCCACCTGCAACACCGCTTGTTGAATATAATTTATATACTCCTGTACGTTGTCATGGAAATTTTGTTCTGGCGTAGTTCTTGTAGCTTTGGAAGAATACTCTACTACTGCTGCTTTGTATGAGTCCTAAAAATAAAAGTATAATTGACCAAATTCGCTCCGGATAATGAGTAAGTGGTGCTACGTGCACATTATAATAATATCAACTTTTACATAATTACATTTAAATTGTAGCAGATTTTACCGGACTACAGCTCAACATTTTTGGAACAATTTGCTTATTAAAACTTTTAAATTCAAGGCCACACAATGCGGGCCTTAATTTGCTCATTCATTCTATTTGTAGCCGCCAAACATTATTTTTGACCTACTTACTCGTTTAATTTAGTATAGGGTGAAATATGTTTTAAAATATTAATAGCAAAACCTATTGTATGCTATACAGGGTGTTCCTGAAAGGTGCAGAAAAAATGTAACCACATACTAGAGCTCAAAATAAGCCGATTTAACTCAAATTACCTATATACAAAAATCCATCCCTGAGGATTTACAGCCATCCAAAGATGGTGAAAAATGATTTACCGTTTATCTTGTATGAAATTAAATAAACAGGTAGACTTTGAAAACTCTCATATTTTTGACGTTTAACAAACAGTTAAATTAACAGTTCCAAAGCCTACCTATTATTTCAATTTCATGCAGTAAATAATATCCATGCAAACCCTGGAATATTTGAGCATGTCAAAAACTCTACGGAGAAGGATTTATTAATATAGGCTATTAGTTAAAATTGAGGCCATTTTGAACATTAGTTCCGATTTTCCATTTGCTGTGTTGTTTACTTTGTAGTTTCTAACAAAAATTATTATTTTCAAAGCCTACCTGCTATTTTAATTTTATACAAGAGACACGGTTAAGCATTTTTACCTTCTTTAGATGGCTGTAACTCCTCAGGGGTGGACTTTTGTATATAGGTAATTTGGGGTAATGCGGCTTATCTTGAGCTCTAGTATATGTGGTTTATTTTTTTCGCACCTTTAAGGGACACCCTGTATAATGTAATGTTTAATAGCAACGAGTTCTAAAAAACACCAAAGGACTTTATTTTTTCTTAATTAAAAGGTCTAATTGTTTTACAACATTCATTACTTAACAAAGTAGTAACTTTCAAACACTTCTAATTATGATAAATTTAAACTTTGCTATTAGTTTTATTTAAATGTAAATTCTTCAGTAGATTCTGTGTGATATCTTAATTGTATTGTATTGTAATTGTACAGCAAATATTAGGTAATTTATATTTTTTACAAATAAATGTATCAGTTAAATATAGGACTTACCGGTTGCATAAGAGTGCTGGATACACAGCAATATACCATTAGGAAACCGGTAACAGTTTTCATTTTCTTTATTTCAAAGTATTGCAACCAAACGAACAGTTTTAGAAATGGACACAAAGGAATTAAATAATTCCCGTAACATGCTGCGCGTCAACTAGCACATAATTTATTCCATCAACTAGTGCGGTGACTGTAGTTTAATTAAAAGTGTCGATTTTGGCATTAATTAGTGAGGTGCCACCATAAATGTGCGTACAATTAGACGGCCAGTTTTAAACGTTGGTTTTCAAATATTAGCGCTTCTATGTGTTCGTGACTCATGGCACAACACAAATTTTGGCAATTATGCAATATTATTTTTTCCGTATTTTACCTGTACGTAAATATTGTGTTTTTAAATACTGAGTGATGTAGTAAAATAATAACATTGCCTACATTTTAACCTTTGAGAGCTTTTGTCAAATAGAAGAAGCAATAATAATAACGGATTTAAATGACTTTTACATTGGTTACCGATTTTTTTGACGAGTGACATCGAAAGTAAATTTTCTGTCATTTGACAACTAAAAGTTGACATTCGCCATTAAGCGAGAGTTTTCATCACTTTATCGCTCACCGAGCGTTTTGAGTTTCCGTGTAAGCAAAATTATTAGCCACGTCAGGATGTTTCCTTGACAGCGCTCGTCATTTGTTTAAATAATGGCGTCACATGCCATAGACTAGACAAACACGAGTAATATTAAAGATTGTCAATTATTTTTTTAATAAAATGAAATAATATGATTATTTTCGCCAATATGCTCAGTCGCCGAAAAATAGTATGTAAGTATATTTGGAGCTAAAAGTGCTCTTGCCAATTTTGCATGATTGCTGCTTTCGGCTGCTCTTCAACCAGCAATATTCATGCGCAAGCGGCAATAATGCATTTTGAGCTCTGTACACACACAGTACTATACTATTTTATTACCGTTGATTCAATTTGGAAAGCGTTGTTACACAGCTAATTTGGAATGTATAAGACGTAGGAGAACTAATACAATATACAGTGTGTTTTCAGATTAATGGAATGGGAGGTATAACGTAATATGAATTTAAAAAATTAATATCACAATTAGAAGTTCGTCGCTACCTAGTTTTAAATTTGTTTTGAGAATAAGTAAACTTTTGGAACAAATGAAATAGTTTTTTTTCTTAATTAATGAAGTTTTTATTTAAGAGTTATTAATTCGGCGTTAGTTAGGTGGTTTCATGGAGCAAAAGTGGTTGGGTGGGGTAAATATAGCCCCAGCATTTTTTGGCAAAACAAATTAAACCAAATTAATGTTTGTGTTGCATGGATTTAATGTATTTTTTACTTTATTTTTTACTAATTAAAACTAGTTTTATATTGACAGCGATTTATTTTATTGGAAGAAAGTTAAATAATAGCAATTTTCAAAACGAGATAACACTCTCATGCATAAAGAAATATAAAATAAATCAGAATAATTCTTAAAATGTGGTAACAAATGGATATTAAACACACTAAATAAAGAAAATCTCTAATTTCATTTTATTGAAGTTTGATCAACTCTAAAAAATCACACTTTTCTCTTTTGCAACATGTAATACTAACAAGATACTCGTTCTTGGATCGGGCTACAAACTTTTGTTCCTAAATCTTAAATGAAGTCTAAAGTGCCCCCCCCCCCCTTTCACCCAATACGCGAAACTAACAAACACTGTAAAGCAATTGTAGGTAAGAAAGAACAAATATTCTTCCCAAAAAAGTTCACAGTCTCTCGTCTATGCTGCACTTACCCTTTGAAAATGTATGTGTAATTGTCATCCACCTTGTATAGATTGATAAAACTATAGTATACTACAGTATAACAGTGTGAAAAAATAAAAAATATATGTACAAATAATATGTTGTATTCATAAAATATAGCAAGATCTAAAATCGACTCGCAGCGAAAAAAAAAACAAGATTTATAATCCCTTACTTCTTTTAACTTTTACCTCCTTTTTACTCTGTTCGAAAAATCCTTTCTATCTTCCACTTGATTCTAAAATGGACTCAAATAGGAAAAATCAATAATTGTAACCCTTTGCCCCTTATACTTTTGCCCCCTTTCTACCCCGTTAGGGATAAAAATCTTTTAAAAACCCTTAACACGCTTTCTAAAGATTTTAAAATGATACTTATATACCAGAAAAGAATGTTATAACTCGACCAATCCAAGAGATACAAAGAGTTCTATAATTCTCCCCCAAATCAAGATTGACACCTTTAGGGCAAATCTTGAAACATGTTTCGTAACATTTGTATGGGTAACCTTTATAAGTACAAATCAAATCGATATCTCAGCGAATTTAAGAAATATTGAAGAATTTGTGAAAGAACATGTTATCACTTTTGACCCTCTTAGGGGTGGAATTTCTAAATTTTCGTGGCACGTTCCTATGTAACTAAAGAAACCTTCCTGTCACATTTCAAGTTTATGGTATCAGTATTACTGCTCTGCTTTGCTGAGCCAATGCTTTTCCGTTTGTGTATACAAATTATACCAGGATATCCGTTACAACTCTTTGGGGGGTGGAATTTTGGAAAAAACAATCTACTTTACATTTTTCCAGAATGGACTCGCAGTGAAAAAAATCAATAATTTTAACCGCTTACTCCTTTTGACGGTTACACCCTTTTTACTCCTTTAGGGGTGAAATTTTAAAAACCCTTAAACCACTTTCTAAAGATTTTAAAAAGACATTTTTCTACTCATTGTATAGAAAACTTTTGGCCCTAGTTTTAGGAAACAAAACCGTTAATTTCCAACCAGCGGAAAACAATTTTTATTAATTCCCGGCGGTAGCCAATACTTATTACCTTCCGCATTTTTACGTCACCATGGATACCACACCAAACTTTACAACATTATACTGGTTTGGAATATAAGCAAAACGTCACTACAGAAATCTAGAGACACTAATATATTTCCTAAAGCAAAATTTTTGAAATTTTGCGCTAAAGAACATGCGTTTGAAGAAAAAAGCGTATACAGATTGTCTGAAATCCGTTTTGAACATAAGAAATTAATGAATGCTAGGAAGACATAAACAAAATGAGTAGCAGGGCAAAAATAGAATGTAATCATGGCTAGGTAAATTTTTAAACTAAAATTGAGTCAATGAAACAAACACTTCTGTCAAATATTTTATCTGTCATTAAGGTTTAAATAATTAAAATAAACATGTGAATAGTAAACAATAGTTTATTTAAACCTCACTTTATACTCTTAATGACAGATAAAATATTTGACAGAAGTGTTTGTTTGGTTTATTGACTTAATTTTAGTTTAAAAATTTACCTAGCCATGATTACATTCTATCTTTGTCCTGCTACTAATTTTGTTTATGTCGCACTCATTAATTTCCTCTGTCCAAAACGGATTTTGGACACTCTGTATATTGCAGTAAACACTTTTAAAGCCTCTAAAATTATGATAGCAATTAATAACATTTCAAATATTATTTTACAAAATATTCTATAAATGAGCGAGATTAAAACAATAGGCTTAGAAATAATTAATCACAATGTAAGATGAACGAAAACAAAAAAAAAGAAGAGGGAAGCGAAGCCTAACAGTAGGGTTATTTTAACAATATACAGTGTGTCCCAGGATTGATGTTACAATAGGTGAGATGGACTACAATTTTTGAATTTCATTTTAAGATTATGGGATTAGGTCCTGCTTGGTGTGAAGAGAATTTTTAAGAATATTTTTAGGTTTTGAAAAAACAAGTCGGCCTTGACAGTAAAGCAACAATTTTCTAATATTGTTGTTTGAATTATACACAACTTTATGGCCCGATTCTTTAAAAATGTTTGCTAGGCCCTTTGCAGCCAGGTGAAACGGAATTTTAATGTGCTTGGCTCCTTCATTTCTAACACTGACGCGAGTTGTGGAATTTCGAACTTGCAATTTTGTTTTTTGTTTCATAATCAAATTGTCGATAATTTTAGAAGGGAAACCATTGTACACAGCGATATTTTATATGGTCTGAAGTTCAGTGGTATATCGATCTTTGTTTAAAGGAAAGGTTAACAGTCTATACACTAAGAAATTTAGAGCAGCCATTTTGTGTTAAAAACAATGATTTGAATCGACTAACATGAATCTGTTTACATTGGTTTCTTTTCTATAAACATCGAAATCCAACTTATTTTGATTTCTTATTACTAAGGTATCTAGAAATGGCAGTTGTCCTTCGTTTTCCATTTTATATATGCATTTTATGCTAGGAAATTTGGAATTTAACTGATTCAACAAATTATCAATACTACATTTAGATAAATCAAAAACAGCAAAAATGTCGTCCACATACCTAAACCAAATTCTTGGAAAATTCTCTGTGTTATTCTTAAATTCAGTTTCGGATTTTGACATAAAAAGGTTGGCAACGAAAGGGGAAAGGCTGTTTCTCATTGCTGTTCCTTCGTGCTGTTCATAGAATTTTCCATCTATTTGAAAGCAAATATGTAGTTTTTCTATTTTGCGTCGTTACTAGACCTAGTAAAGCACCCGTATGGGTTCGTTACTGAGAATTTTGGATGCTTTACCAAGCTAGTGTATTTTACTTTTCTGGTGTTGGCGACATTGTCGTTCTTTGAATTTTTATTAATTTGACGTTTACGTCAACGTCAAATCGCCAAATGTCAAACTGTGAATGGGAACAATATGTTATGTGTGTAATAAATCAACTTCGATTGTCAGGAAATATACAATTGTTATCAACGTTAACAGAATTGTTAGTGTTAGTGTTACACAGCATTATGAAGAATATCAAAATAATTGCGAGGTACTTGTTTTTACTTTGAATGTGCTTCGAATGTTAAACTGTAATAAACGAAAAACGGTGTAACTTCAACTCACTGTGTATTACCATGAAATACACAATTATTATAAACATTAATTGAAACATTGGAAGTGTCTTTTGAAGTTACCGTAATGCCAGGTAAATTTTGGTTTGACACAATATTACGACAAAAAGAATTACTGCCTGATACAGTAATATTATTTACAGCGTCCTCCGTATGGTGAGAACATCCCGGTAATTCCAAATTAAGATTGTCTACTGCATCATGGTTAGAACGATCAGGTAAGTCCAATACAGTTTGACGATCAAGGATTTGTGCAACTTCAAACGTTTTCCTCAAAGATGCATCAATATAACCCTCGGCAACTGCAGACGACTTCCACCCTCCGTGTCGTTTTACAGTTAGTAAATCACCGCCTTGGTTAGCTAGCTGTGTGGCACTGAATCTTCTGAAACAATGCCCTGTGAAGAGTTCAGGATTCGGTAATTGAAGAAATTCGGCAATGTTCCTTGAAACCTTTCCAATAGTGTTAATCCCAATGGGACTATTAACACAGTGACCACCACGGTAGGTTAAGAAGAAACGTTTAGGTGTAACAATTTTCGGTCTCAAGGCCGCATATCTTTCAATTAAATCAATCCAATCTGGGTTGGTTATCATAAACTGTCTCGGTTCTTTGTTTTAGGAACTGCTACAGTAACTGAGTGAGGTCTACATTCAATGTCATTGATGGACATGTTTGTCAATTCTTCGCGCCTACACGCACTGCTATAGCCCATTATTAATATAATCTAAAATTATATTAAGTATGTGTACAATTACAAAATAAATTAAATTTACACCCACTTTCATCGCCAGGTACAATTTATTATCTGCTTCTTTAATGAATTTGTTAATGTCGCTCTCTTCCAATATTTTTGATTTTTTTGGCACGTAACCTGTAGACATGTGTTTCAAAAACGATTGCAGTTTAACATATTTTGATATGTCAACATTCCTGTATATAGCAAGGAACGATCTAAGTTTTGAATAGGTGCTCCATAGTGGATGGTTTGTATTTTTTACTTTGCTCATCAAAATAGGCTAGTAGCACATTTTCTGATATATTTTCAACATTTTTTCTATTGCACCATTCTAAAAATTGTTGAAACGGTTTCTCATATTGCGATCTGGACCTCTCTGGCAGTAAATTGGTAACAACATCGGCCGCACTTGCTTGAACTTCGGGCGGAGTACATGAAAAATCTTCAGAACTCAAAAATAATGAATTCAAATTGAATTTTTCACGGCCTTCTTAAATAATACTAAATCATTGTACCCAACCTTAACAAAATTCCGTACATTTCAAAATTTTATTTCTTTTATGTAAAAAGGAATTAAGAGGTGCAAAATAGAAAAAATAGTATAAAACACTCGTTCGGAAAGTTCTTCCAGCACTTGTTTGTTTCAAACGCGTGCTTAAATCGATGCTTTCTCGAACTTGTATTTTAATATACTATAATCTAACTGTGTGCGCCTATTATCAGCTGACTGTATACAGGGTGTCCCAAAATTAGCCTGCCAAACTTTAATAGCGAATTCTAGAACCGGAAATATTAAGAAACCTTTATAACCATAGGCCGAAAAACCCTTGGTTTTCCAGATACAAGGTGTTAAAACTGTAGTACTGAGTATCGTTTTTGTTTAATATTTTCGAAACGTTGAAAGATAATTATTTGAAACTTTGTACACCAACCAAATTCATTCATGAAATGTCGAACTGTAAATTAAAACTCCAGAAGAGTAGAGCTATAAGCTTCAAGTCCTGGGGTAGCTTGAACAAGCGTCCACGTTCGATCAGCAGAGTTAAGCAACGCTCTCTCTGGTCAGAACTTGGATGTGAGTTCCACTGCTGCATCTCTCGGCGCCTCGTGGTACGGCTATCACGGAAAAAAGTTGGTCCCGGCGGTCATAACAACATCATGACAGTCGTTAGTGGGGTTGGAAGTCCTCATAACTGCACAGCGACGCCTATAATTGGCCTAACGGCTGTTGGCTGAGTGCGAATTAAGTTTAAAAAAAAAATAAGTTTAAGTCTCGCACTAATACGTCAGTCAGCCTCAATTCGAATTCTGGGGGAGGCACCAATTCGATAAGTAATGATAAGAGCGTACATAAAGGTAGACAAAATAGTAAAAAACATCAAGAACCTACAACACCTATTTACATTCCCAGCTATAATATACGAACCATGAGATCCCAAGACCAACTAGACGAATTTGAAGAAGAATTGAATCATATAAAATGGGATATTGTGGGGATCCGTGAAACTCGTCTACCTGGAGAAAAATGTACTACTTTAAAATCAGGTCACACGTTATTCCAGAACAATTTAACAGATAACGATCATATAGGGGGTGTAGCGATTATAATCAGTAGAACATTTAAATATACTATCGCAAAATACCAGGTAATATCCAGTGATTATCCTGAATAAAAATATAGACTACAAATTGTTCACGCATATGCACCGGCTAGCATGTCAGACGACGAGGAGATTGAAAATTTCTACGAGGACCTAACCAAGGCAATACAACAAGAAAAAGCACACTTCTTAATAATGACTGGAGATTTCGACGCCAAAATTGGCGGAAGAACACAGGGAGACACAGAATAAGTAGGACATTTTAAACTGGGCGGTAGAAATGATAGAGGAGAGACTATGGTTAACTACCTTAAAGAAAACTTGTACTGGCTAAACACCTTCTTCAAAAAACCCAAACAACGCAAGTGGACGTGACGCAGCCCTGATGGTAGAGCCAAAAACGAAATCGACTTTATAATTTCCAATAACAAGAAAATATGCAGGGACGTGTCTGTTTTAAATAAATTTTACACCGGAAGCGACCATAGGATGGTTAGGGCAAAGATCACAATTAACACCAGAATCGAACGAAATAAACTTTTCAAGAAACAACAACACCCAACTGGAGACGTATTAAAATCTAAAGAAACACAATATCAAAACGATATACACCAGAGACTAATACCAATAAACAGACTAGAACAAATGGATATAGACCAACTTGCGGATACAATTATAAAAACTATAAGAACCTCAAACAAGACAATATATTCACGTATGAAAAATTATAGAGATTCGAAATTAAGTCCTAACACGTTAAAACTATTAGAGACAAGAAGAAACAGAACAGATAGAACATCAGACAGCTTTAAAGAACTCAACAAAATGGTGAAAAAAGAAATCCGAAAAGATAAAAGACATCACAACACAAAGCTTATACAAGAAACCATAAATGATAATTGTAAAATGAAAATATTACATTCAAAGCTATCTAAGGGAAAAACGAAGATGACAAAAATAAGAGATGAAACCAATGTGATAGTCCAAGATAAAAAAGACATTATTAACGCCATGGAGAGGTTCTATGAGAAATTATACTCATCCAATATAACACGACCACAAACACAAACACCCACAAAGAAGATATAGGATCAGAGGAAATACCGGAGATTACAGAAGATGAAATAGATATAACACTACGGCAAATGAAGAATAACAAATATCCGCGAGAAGACCAAATAACGACTGAAATGTTGAAACCAGGAGGGAAATCCATGAAAGAAGCCATCAAAATCCTGCTAAATAAATGCCTTCATTACGAAAAAATTACACTGGAATGGTGCAGTTCAAAAGTTATACTTATCTTCAAATACGGGGACAATATGAACTTAGAAAATTATCAACCAATATCTCTTTTGTCGCAGCCATATAACTGGTTCACAAAAATAATAACGAATCGCTTGACGAAAAAGTTGGATTTCTATCAGCCCATAGAACAGGCTGGCTTTAGACGAGGGTTCGGTACAATAGACCACATAATATATACTATACGTGCTTTGATAGAGAAATGCACAAAGTATAATACTCCAATACACCCAGCTTTCATCGACCTTCAGAAGGCGTTTTTCGAATTTTGGTCAATTCTAAACTCGCACTGCGACTTTCACTCCGATGATGCAAGCTGCAAGGTCTTGCGAAACGTTAGTGAATATGGATGCACAAACAGAAAAACGGCCAAATCTGCCTAAGTATGCTCGTTCTCAAGATACTCACACAACACGAGCCACCAAAGAGCATGGCCATCGCGCGGGTTTTTGCTCGACTTCACAAGGTGCAAGGCACATTAAGCCAGAAAATGCTGGGTGTTCATATACAAATACTACGCGGTCTAAGCCGAAATTCTATGCTAAGGAGAATAATTCGAGTAACCGCGAAAGCCTCAAACAATACATAGCAGTACATAATTTGGAAAATGTTCTGGAGTATTTTGAAAACAGTTTATAACATAAAAATAACTTGGGATATGTTAAGAATGATACGCGAATTGCTCTAACGGTGCGTGTTGAAGTTTATTTGAACGTGGCTTCAAATTTGACCGAAACTAGAAACATTCACGCCACTACTTAGTGAAGTTTAATAACAACAAAATTATTCTTACCGGTTGGTCGGTTTCTACTCTTTCTAGTATTCAAAAGGTAAATTTAGGGTGCTTAAAACATGCTTGTGAGCAGCCCTTCAGAGAATGTAGGTACCGCAGAAATGCGTGTGACTTCTAGGACGGCTTCGGCAAAAGCGCCGTGAAGCCGATAGCCTCGAAATTTTACAAATTTTCGGACACGCGCCGTTAGAGCAACTCGCGTATCATTCTTAACATATCCTAAGTTATTTTTATGTTACACACTCCCCTTATTAAAGATATTAAATTACTATAATAATGCACATTATCACTATTTATTTTATAACAACATCCCTCTAAATTTAATAATAGCTTAGCATCTAGCATTATCATGCATAATAGAAAATATCACAGCATGCAAGAACGATAATCATTAGAGTTATATGGCTACTAACATTTAATAATAATAACTAGCACTTAGTGTAATTATACATAATAAAAAAATATCACAGCATGCGAGAGTAAATATCGTTATAATATAGCTATTCACATTTATTAATAGTAACAGCACCTAGTGTAATAATACATAATAAATAATATCACATCATGCATGGCTAATAACATTTACACGTTTATAAATATAATCGCATAATACCCGTAGGTACATCAAGCACCAAATTGCATCCATCAGTTAAATTGATTTCTCATATGTAGCTAAACAAATAGCTAATATATTTTAGGTGATTACAAACCTCATTTCGTTGATCAAAGCGGTATTTAGTAACGGTAGTTACATATGTAACTTCGCGTACAACACGCCCAAATTGTGGGAACAAAATCGGTACAGTCAAAATCGAGAAAAAGTCTTAAATCAGGGCGGTCGCTACCATTACCAAAACCAAAAGGGGCGCAAAAAAAAACGCCAAATAGAAAAAACATCATTTACCGAGGCCAAAACCAACTTCACATAACTAATTGACAGATACGTCCGAGTTAGATCCGAAGTACGGTTTCAAATCTTTGACATGCTAACGGCCAGCATCGCTGCCGTCAAAATTTTGTAAAACATAAACTAACTTTTCAATTTTACGTTTAATTGTGCACAAAACGTACTTGGGTGCTAATTTAGCAGAAAACCTATTAGCTGCATCTGAGAGCACCTTATTTCTTTTCCAAATTTTATTACCAATTTGGTAATCTATATCCCGTTTCCGTAAATTGTATCGCTCTGCATTCCGCCGATAAGATTCTGAAAGCCTCCCCTGAATGTTTTCATAAATGTCTCGAAGATGAACTAGTTCATCTGCTAGAATTTTCCTATCGATAGGTTGCAAGTCTATTTCGGCAGTTGACTCGAGTTTTCCATAAAACTCGCCCGAGGCGGGAATATTCCTACCAAAATTTAGAAATGCGGGAGTATATCCCGTAACTTCATGTTTTGCGGTTCTAATAGCATATGCTATCTTTGCTAATTCCTTATCCCAATCTTGGTGTTTTTCCCCAATATAGCTTCTAATAGCCGTTCCTATCGTACGATTTATACGTTCTACAGGATTAACTTGTGGGTGGTAATACGCATTGTACCAGATTTTCTGTACTTTGTACTGTTTAGCCAATTTTTTAAACAATGATCCTGTAAATTGATTACCGTTATCGCATAAAATGATTTGAGGAACTCCGTAAACTAAAAATACTTGATCTTCCATGAAATTATCAATAGCTTGGGCGGTCGCGTTTCGAAGAGGATGGAGTAAAACATATTTAGTCAACCAGTCGGATACAACTAAAATATAACAATACTCTTTGGAAGATCTGGGGAAAGGACCATAATATCAACGGATATCATTTGCCATGGATACCGTGCCTTTTTTTCGAGTCCCATAAGGCCAAAACCTTTAGAATTCGGAGATTTTTGTTCATTGCAGGTTTTACAAGTTCATATATAACGTAATATGTCCCTACGCATTTTCGGCCTGTAATTCTACCCACGATTTTATAATACCTTAGATGAGCCGCGGTCGGTTCGTCATGGTAACGCTTAATTATATTACGCCTATCAGCATTCGGAACAAGTAATTTTCAATCAGTTATATTGGTTTTTAAAGGTATTTTTGCAGAAACATGTTTATAGACATAACCATCTTCAATTTTCCAATGGGGATATAAATCAGGGTTGTTAACGATTTTACTTTTCATTTTCAAATACCACGGATCCGAACATTTCAACTCGATCCCTACGACATTAACCTCGTTAGGAACAGCTCGCGACAATGCATCAGGTACAATGTTAAACTTGCCTTTTCTATGAACTAACTCGTAATCAAACTGTTGGAGTTTAAAAGACCAGCGGGCTAATTTGCCTGTGGGTTCCTTCATTCTCTTTAACCAAAGAAGTGAGTAATGGTCCGTAACTACAGTAAATTTGGTGCCCTCTATATAGGGTCGAAATTTATCAATGCAAAAAATGACGGCGAGGCATTCGCGTTCCGTCACGCTGTAATTACGTTCTGCTTTATTTAGGCTTCTACTAACGAATGAAATAACTTTTTCTTCACCATCCTGCATTTGCGTAAGTACTCCGCCTAAGCCGGTATCGGAAGCATCGCACTGAATAACAAATGGTAGGGAAAAATCGAGCAATGTTAAAATAGGTGCCGAAATTAAAGCTTGTTTGATAGTTACAAACGCGGATTCAGCTTTCTCATTCCAGATTACTTTTTGTCGTTTTTGTTTGCCTTTCAATAGGTCATTAATTGGCGACATTAACGTGGAGAAATGCGGTATGAAACGCCTATACCAGCCTCACATCCCTACAAAACGCTTAATTTCGCTGGTAGTTCGACGTCTGGGATAATTTATCATTGCCTGGACTTTTTCGGGATCGGTTCTGAGACCGCATCCGTCAACTATAAAACCCAAATATTTTAAAGTTGAACAGAAAAATGTACATTTCTTTAAATTTATTGTTAGGTTAGCGTTATGTAAACGATTACCAACCTCCGTAAGTATCTTAACGTGCTCTTTGAAAGACGATGAAGCAACTATAATGTCGTCAAGGTACACGAATACTTTGGTTCTAGTTCGGGTCCGAAAATAGCGTCCATTAATCGTTGTTGAACTTGCGCCGAGTTAGAAAGACCGAAGGGTAACACAGTGAAATGAAAGAGACCTCTGCCTGGCACCGAAAATGCAGTTTTTTCTTTAGATACGCTATCTAGAGGGATCTGACAAAATGCGCTACGTAAATCAATCAATGAAATATAATTTGCGTCTCTTAACGAATCCAGAATGCGATCTACCTGAGGTAAAGGATAACAGTCCCGTTTGGTAACCGCATTCAACTGCCTCCTGCCAAAACAAAAACGAAACTCCCCCGATTGTTTTTAACTAGCAGTACAGACGACGACCAACTACTAAAAGATGGCTCTACCACTCCTAACTCTAGCATTTTGTCTAATTCCTTATTAAGCTGGGCTAAAATACACTTGCGTGCATAGAAATCGGCCCGCTGTACACTTTTGACTTTAACTATATTTTTTTTTAGAAAGTATTCATCAGATCAAAACAAAATATACGCTGTTTGAAAGACAATTTAATATGTTTTAATATGCGTTAAAATTTATCAAGAGTGCTTATCGTTTATATGCGTAACAACCGGTAAACAAATGAAACGTATTTATGTGGTGATTATAAGGAGAATAAAAAACTTGTGAAAGATTGAAATTATTGTCTTTGCAATTGAAATTTGCACATTATTTGTTTTTTGTAATTCGATTAGTTTTCAAGTGTGTTAGGGTAATGCATACTACACCGGAAAAAGCCGCCCAAGTAATTGCCTTAATCGACAATGGACATAGCCAGCGAGCTGTTGCTCGACAACTGGGTATGACACGCGCAGCGGTTTGAAGAGTGTACCAACGTTATGAGGAGACTGGATCCTTTTATAGGCGACCGGGAACAGCCAAAAAGCGATTTACAACGGCTCGTGATGACCGCTTTATTGTGTCAACAACATTAAGAAATCGTCATCTAATGCGGTTCAAGTGCAACAACAGCTCCTTGAAATACGAGGAGTGGCTATTAGTCAGTGGACCGTAAGACGAAGACTGCAAGAAAGTAACCTGACCCCTAAAACGCCTGCGATTGGTTCAAAACTTACCCCAGCTCATTGTCAAGCACGCCTGCGTTTTGCACGGGATCATCTGAATTGGACAGTGCAACAGTGGGGGTCTGTTCTGTTCTCAGATGAGACCAGGATATGCCTCTATGGTAGCGACCGAAGAAGAAAAGTGTACCGGAGACCAAGAATGCGATTTGTAGAATTCTGCAATGAAGAGCGGATTGCTTATGGAGGTGGTTCCTGCATGATCTGGGGTGCAATTTCTATGGGAGCACGAACCGACCCTGCTTTCATCCGTAGGGGCGACCGTGGTCACGGGAGAGGAGTTTTAACGGGTGCGCTAGGTACATCGAGGAGATTTTAGCAGTTCATGTGGTACCTTACGTCGACTACATTGGAGACGAATTTCTTTTTATGCATGATAAAGCAAGGCCGCACACTGCAAGAATCGAACAAGATTACATTACAGTAGTCGGTTTTCGGGTTATGGAGTGATCAGCACTCAGTCCCAACCTAAACCCGATCGAACATTTATGGGATGAACTAAAACGAAGAATTCGAGCAAGACTTCGTACCCCAACTTCGATCCCAGAGCTTATGGTTGCAGTAGAAGAAGAGGGGCTTAACATCCCACAAGAAACAATAGCGAACTTGATTCGATCTATGCCTAATCGCATGAGAGATGTTAGTAAGACAAGAGGGGGTCATACCCATTATTAAAAATTAAGTGTTAAGTTAGATAATTGTCAATAGCCATACTTCTTTTCGAAATAAAAAAAAATAATTTGTTTCATGTATTAATTTCACTATGTTAAGCCTAAGAAGCCGACATAGATTTTAATAATATTAAAGCATATTAAAGCATATTAAATTGTCTTTCAAACAGCGTATATATTTTTTTGATCTGATTCATACTTTCTAAAAAAATATAGTTAAAGTCAAAAGTTTACAGTGGGCCGATTTCTATGCACGCAAGTGTATATGGTGACATACGGTACTGTCTTTGCTTCATAGGTTTGGCATCCCCCGTATCTATATGATGTACAACCCTATCAGTTTTTCCTAGTCTTTCTTCACTGCTGATAGTTTCAAATTCTGCCTTAACTTGCTCAATTTGAGAGAGTTCACAGTTGGAGAAGGTTTCTTTAAAACTTGAACTAAACGACTCATCAGTATTAGCTGGTGAAAGAACATTAATTTCTAAGTTAGGCGTTTTACTTTGAATATCCCACGAATTATTTTTAAAATCTACAATTAGTTCAAATAATTTGCAAAAATCTAACCCAAGAATAAAGTTATGGTCGACCGAAGGGACAACTAAAGCTTCTACCAATTTACAAGTAGCTCCGATAAGTACGGGTAGTAAAACTGAACCGCTAATCACTTGAAGTTTTCTATCTGCAGTCGTCACATATTTTTCTTTGGGTTTCTTAGTTTTAATACCTAAGTAATTTAAAATAGCTAAACCCCTTTTCTTAACGATGGTTTTATTTGCACCTGAATCTAATAGCGCTGTTACATTATGATTTAAAATTGAAATACTAATATACGGACGGTTATCATGAAGCTTACTGCAAAATACGGGGTTAAGTTCAGAACATTTATAAAAAATTTTAACTTTGGCTATGTTCTTTATTGTTAGAAGTTATTACGTAGGAATTATTTGGTTTGGCCTGAGTCACACGAAGAGGCGGAGAACGGCAGTCAACTGCCGCCCCAAAAATTAGTTTTTTTGATTGTTACTATTCGAGCATTTTCTGCAAGTCGCAACAGTACGACCTGGAGCACCATATTTAAAACAAAACTGTTTTCGTTTACTCCTACAGTAGCGATGTGTATGATTTCCCCCTTGACAATTCCAACACGTTATCATAGAGATTTCCGACCTTTTAACATTATGATTTTGAAATTGATTAATTTCTAGATACGCTAAGTCCGGTTCTAAAACGTCTTTGGGTTTTGGAGGTGGATGGTATCTATCTTTAAGTGCCAAAGATTCATTTATACGTTTGCATAATTTAATGAGTTCCGTTAAAGACTTAATTTCTGTTAATGCAAGTCTATCAGTATAACGCGGTAATAAGTTTTTCTTAATATATTTTAAACGAATGTAGTCAGCTGGTTCCCTAGGTAATCGTTTAAATAGCGCGTCCATAGATGATATGTAAACGTGCACCGGTTCTTTAGGTCCTTGTGTTCGCGACTTAATTTCATCCCACAATCTATCTTCATAATCGCTAGGTAAATAGTCCCGTTTTAAAATTTCTACAAGTGAAGGCCAATCGGATACTGATGATTTTATCGCTCGAAACGCACAATTCATCAATGGTAGCTAAAAATTAATGTACACTAGTAGAACTCCCATCGAAAACTACTCCCCATTTATATACTGGACACGATTTATTTACTTCAGTAGCAAGTACTGTAGGCGCTATATTTAAATTACATGCAGAAGATGTAGCCACGTGTTGATTTTGGTTCAGAGTTGTTCTCTTAAGTTTTTCATACAAATCCGCTTCTACTTCTAAACAACTGGCGTATGATTCGTTCTTAAAAGAAAGCATATCTACGTCCGCATCTTTCACGGGCATTCGCTTAACACGTTCGGTTAGATGCAGTAACCTAGTTTCAATACGCATAAACATTGAATCCGATTCGGGACCATCAAATTCCTCTACCAAATTTTTAATTGAGTTTAAAGTCGCCGTAACAGCCGCTCTTTCCGTATCTGCATTATACAACGGATCTTCAAGTATGATATTGCGAAATCTTTCTGAATCTAAAGCTCGGTTTAAAATTTTGCGTCTACGAGTTATATCTCTAACAGTAGCGATGCTGCGTATACGTAGTTCATAATCTAACTCATCGATTAATAAGAAATTTGGACGTAAACGAGACATCTTTGACTAACTACTTTTGGTTTGATAATGTTAAAGAAATTGTAATCGCAAACTTCAAAATAATTATTCAGCGATAAATCAGTAGTCACATACAAGGAATTTATTTTAATAGTTAACATAAGCGTTTCGTTTCTATACCACCATTTAATCATACAGGTCATTTCCATAGTTACAAATGAGACCAATAGATTAGAGCGTGTATTTCACGAGTTAACATAGGACTTATTACTTGTCAAAAAGACAATTAAAAGTTATCCTAATGTATACAACTGAAGAAAAGATAGACAACACAAGTTGTTCCTACGTATCTACTTTTTAGTTGCATACCTACAATCCGGTAACAAAAGTAAAATTTCTTATTAGCAAGTACCTAATTCAAATTCGTATGTTAACTCGTAAAATAAACGCTCTAATCTATTGATTTCATTGGTAAGTATGGAAGTGACCTGTATGATTAAATGCTGGCAGAGAAACGAAACTGCTATGTTAACCATTAAAATAAATTCACTGTATATCCTTAAATGTACAAAATAAAATTACGTTACCAAATAACGCTTTTAATCTTTGAGCACATAATTTTAAATTCATAGAGCAAACAAAAATAGTAATCATCAACCAGCCTGTCTGTCTTGACAGATAAGTACCAAATGCGCTTAACAATTTGCGCGACAGGTACAACAATAATACTCTGGGTGCAAAAATCACTAAACATCCATTTATAACTAAATCACAATTAGACTAATTACTAAAACTTAACGAACAACTTTTGCGTTTGCCAATTAAGTGAAAACATAATTTTTCTACGGTACTCGTTTTGTGGTCAAAAATGGTTGCAGAACAATTTAAATTTCGAAAAACCAGTCAAATAAGTTAACATTAAATGCAAAATTTAATACAAATCTATCATTTTTATTCAAATTTATCCTTCAACCTGGCCGCCACGCATATGGGCGCCATTTTAGTGACTTTTATTTAACCTACTACCTGCTTCCGCAAGGGTAGCTGCCGTGGCATATAAAATAAATAATTTTGGTGTAACACTAACATTTTCACGGGCATTCTTCATTGTTGTTATTAAACTTCACTAAGTAGTGGCGTGAAGGTTTCTAGTTTCTGTCAAATTTGAAGCCACGTTCAAATAAACTTCAACCGCATCTACCCATCCACGGGCGTCCTAATGGCCATTTTCCATAAATGAAACCAAGGTGCTGCACGTTTCGAGGAGCGCCTACATAACTGATTATCGTGAAGTTTGGATGCGCCAGTGTTTAGAGCAATTCGAACAAAATGACAGATAAGTATTAACTTTCACATTTTATGTCAAATCAAATCAATGTTTATTCATAAGAAAAAAAAAATACAAAATATAGAAAATGTAGAAAATGTGACGAACCCATTAAAAGGTTTGTATACTATTATAATTATTCACCTCCGAATAAACATCATGCACTCGAGAATAGTGAGTGCATGCTACACCACTGAAAACTGATAGCCAGTTTGTGTGTGGTTTTTAATTTAACTTCATTAGATTTAAAGGTGTTCTGAGGACAGTACACAAAATATGATAAAAATTAGATAAAGTTAGTTTAATTTGTTCTATACTTTTAAGCAAAAAGTTCTTCTATTGTTTGCCATGACAACTCTAAACTCCACTTCTTAGCTATGTGTTTAAAATTACCGTTAGTTACCCTTATGCTAAAGCAATTTACGTAAGTATTGAACAGGTTATATACCTTTGGTGCATAATATAAGAAACATTTTTGACCAAATGTTTTATTCATCTTTTTAGTCTCGGCCATCTGTTGTTCTCTGATTCGTGTGTTGTAGCCATGACTAATTATAGAAATACAATTACTCCTTTTATGTATTTGTTTTAAGACTATAAATAAATATAACTTTGCAACAGGTAGTATTGTGATATTTTCGAACAACAGATGGCTTGGATAATGGCGGGGTTTTTTAAATATTATTTTAAGTATAATTTTCTGGATAGTATATAATTTTTTAATATGTGTAGTGTATGTACCACCCCATCCAATAATTCCATAACTCAAAAGTGACTCAACCAAACCACAATAAAAAATATTCAGTTTATCGATAGGTATAATATCTCGTAATTTTTTGAACGGAAATATCAGTCTTCGCAGTCTATTAGCCAGCAGATTTATATGTGTGTCCCATCTAAGAAAGCAGTCAACAGTGATACCTAAATATTTAATTGTCTTTGTTGACACAATTTGTTTACAGGAGCAATTAGCTTGTTCACAACCCGTTGCATGTATTTTTAATTTGTTTATTTTTGGTTGAGTGCGCGAATAAATGCTGAACGGCATAAACTTGGTTTTTTCATGGTTTAGCGTTAGAAAATTTAAATCTAACCAAGATTGTATTGTTGTCATGTCTTGTTCAGCATTCATTACAACATCTTCCCAAGTGGAACCCTCAACAAACAAAACTGTGTCATCCGCATATGATATTACCCTCCCATTTAATGTCAAATGAAGAAGGTCATTCATGTACAGTAAGAATAGTGGCGGTCCCAGCACTGTTCCCTGAGGGACTCCACAGGTTACCGTCTTCGGTTGACTTTTTTCTCCGTTAACTGCAACAACTTGTGTTCTTCCATCTAGATAGGTTTTAAATAAATTTAGAGTAGATCCTCGGATTCCTAGAATTTCTAATTTTTGAATTAATATATTGTGATTAACTGTGTCAAATGCTTTTTTCAAATCTAAAAATATTGCACAACATGATTTTGATTCATCTAGGGAAGAATAAATCTGCTCTACTAACACAGAGATTGCATCACTGGTACTCCTGCCTTCAACAAATCCAAATTGATGATTTGATAAAATATTGTTAGTAGAAATAAAGCTCATAAGCCTTTTTTTAATTAACTTTTCTAATACCTTGCTTATGTTTGTAATTAATGATATAGGACGATAATTATTCGGGTTATCAGTTGAGCCACTCTTGAGGACCGGTGTAACTACCGATTCTTTAAGCGAACACGGATAATAACCTTGTACAAAACATTCGTTGAATATGTGCGACAGAGGCACCGAAACATCATCAATGATACATTTCAGCACTTCCGCAGAAATATTATCACTGCCAGGTGACTTTCTATTTTTTAAAGATTTAATTGCGCTTTTTACTTCGCTTGGATCGGTAGGAGTTAAGAAAAAAGAGTTATTGTTCTTTTGAATATTTTTGAGCATTTGAGCCTGGTCAGTAATATTTATATTAATCTTTTCTGCAAGTTGACATCCAATGTTAACAAAGAAGTTATTAAAATTATCCGGGGAAATACTATCTGGCAATTTATTTTTGATCTTTACATTTTTGTTGATAGATTCATTGGCTATTTTCCATATGTCTCGAGGCTGGTTACCTGCATTTGTAATTTTTTCCTTATAATAATTTGACTTTAACTGTTTAATGAGTTTGGGTATGCTGTTTTTATAAGTTAAGTAAAGGTTTTTTATTATTTCGTTATTAGGTTGATATATACTTTGGTTATATAAAGCATCACGGATATTAATTGAATTAATGATACCCTGCGTAATCCAAGGTTTTCGTTTAAAGTTTTTACTATTTATTTTCTTTATTATTGTTGCATTTTTAATTTCTGACTGTATTAATTTAGTTAAACTTTTACAAGATTCATCAACATCTTTATCGATTACATGTTCCCAGTTAACCTCGCCTATTTTCTGCTTAATTTTCTTATAGTCAATAATTTTTCGTGTTCGATGTTGTATGCCAGATGCCTTAATGATACTATTTATTTTTAGAGAACAAAATACAGGACAATGGTCTGTAATTTTGGATTGAAATATAATTGAGAGTGTATTATTTCTTTGAATATTTAGGGATTTTATAAATATGTGATCCAGGCATGTAGCAGCGTTATTTAGTATTCTGGTTGGTTTGTTAATATAAGAAATGAATCCGTGTAGATACATTAAATTTAAATATTTTTGACTATCTTTATGATTATCACTGAGGATATCGATATTTATATCACCCGTAATAATCTCCGTACCTCTGCCGCAATACCCAGTTACGTAATTTTGTAGATGCTCGATAAAAAGTGACGTGTCGTATGAGGGCAATTTATAAATGGCAGTTAACGAAATCTTCTCCCGATGTTTCTCACTTTCAATTCTAAGAAATTTAAAATCTTGTATTTCTACTACAGTGGCTTTATGTTTTAAAGAATTTTTAATTAACACTATCGTTCCATCATTTTGATTTTGATAACTACAGTTGTAATAAGTAACATAGCCATTTATGTTTATGCACTCAATATTCTCGACTCGCCAGGTTTCAGTTAAAACAATAATATCAAAATAATTATGAAATTCACCAATATATACCTCTAGTTCGTCGAAGTTTTTTGTCACGCTGCGTATATTTAAATTAAGCATATTGAAATAATTTTCAAAATTTTGGCAAAACGTACTAATAATGTTTTTACTATCATCAATATGATCAGTAATAAGAGTATCAATTGTGTCATCGTCTAATTCTTTTCCTAAGATTAGTGTCTCCATATTAGATTTAAACATGTAATACTGAAAAACGCAAAAGAAAAAAAACTTCGGCTTACCCATAAAAAAGTTACTTAATTTTCATTAAATCGTCTTCATTGCGGATTCTAATGGCGTTACTGTCAGGCTGTTTCCGGACAAAGACTTTTCCATTTTTGAACCAGCAAAATGAATAATTTGTTTCTCTGGCATGACTGCGCGTTTTTCCAAGAAGTATTTTGTTGTATGGTGTAAGATGTTCGTTGATAAACACTGTAGAGCCGAGCGCAGCGCCTTGTATATTTCTGTTGGTAATTACTAGCTTGCGTTTGCCTAGAAATTCATCTCTTCTTGTTCTGGTCCGAAATTGCGCGACAATGGTTGGTGGGGATTTATCTTTGGCATTTGGTAGTCGATGAGCGATGTCAACATCTTCTTTTTCCAGAGTAACTTGTAATTCGTTAGCGATTTTGACAATTATCTCTCTGCAATCTTCATCTTGGCTTTGTTTAATTCCAAATACTTCCACATTTTTGTTTCTGCCATATTGTTCTAGCTCATTAATTTTCTCATTCTGATTTTTTATTATTTTCTCAAAACCGTCACATTTCGCTTTGTAGCTTGTAATATCTTTGTTATTCTCTTGAATTTGGTTTTGTAGAGTATGCACTACTTTTATTATTTCATCATATTGATCAGATATGAATGACACAGCTTTACTAATTTCTTTAATTTCATCCTTAAGGCCGTTATAATTGCCATCTATGGATGACAATTTCTTGTCCATTTTTTCAAGCGTAGCCACTATACCAGAAAGATCATTACTCATAGTGTTGGTTGAAGGCGGTACATCGTTATTTTCAATGTTCTTATTTACTTCAGCAACTGAAGAACTGGCTGTACTTCCGCTTCTGTTTCTGGTAACTACACCTGAACAAAGAGCGCACTTCCAAAGATTTTTATTTTTATTAATTTTTTTATATGCTTGTTCCGCAATCGAGCATTCAAAATGGTACGCATTTTGACATTGGCCACATTTAGCAAAGTCCAAATTTTCTATTGCACTGAAACATTTTTGACACTTACTCATTTCGTTATTGTTTATATTTTGAAGTTGCGAACAAAACAGTATTTTTGGATAATTTTTAAATGCACGCTGCTGCGTGATAAGATTAGTATGTCCATGCAGTCACCTTCAATAAACCACTGGCGATGTTAAGAGTTATTTTACGATATTTGTGTTCATTAAACTCATAAACTAGTTGTTTTAGACTAAACGGTGATGAGATTTTCTTCTTTATATGGATAAAGTTGATCTTCAACCATTACTGACCACGCAACTCACGTTATTCACTTTTTGCACTGATATTTCTGCCAAAAATCACTGTTTTTACGGAGGACAGTTTTAATGTGTACTTGCACTCAGAACGACCGACGCATATTAAAACCATGTCTAGCAAATACTGATAACACCCACATTAAACTCAAATTACCCTTTAACCTGACTTTTATTTAACCTACTACCTGCTTCCGCAAGGGTAGCTGCCGTGACATATAAAATAAATAATTTTGGTGTTACACTAAAATGGCGAAACCTTTTGCCGAAGCCGTCCTAGAAGTCACACGCATTTCTGCGGTACCTAAATTTTCTGAAGGGCTGCTCACAAGCATGTTTTAAACACCCTAAATTTACCTTTTGAATACTAGAAACCGACCAACCGACAAATAAACATTAGAACCGTATCCCGAAATACGAATGTACCCCGTTCAACAGTAATAACATGGACTTCTTTTATTTTAGAGGACGGATGTTGAGAATGCAAGGTGCTCATCGACACCATTATCAAAGAGTGGGTCGGTTAACATAGCACCACCAACTATTCCAAATGATCTCCAAATCAAGCGCTTGATTCTTTATATCTAGCGCAACCTAGCGCCACAAATTATTACGCTAGCGCCATTGCAGTTTCGGATATTTTTACTGGTCTTTTCGGGGGGTGCTAAGTTAACGCTAGCACCACCGATTAACCATAGGCTTTTGAAAACCTAGCGCTAGATTCTCTACACCTAGCGCAATCTGGCGCCACAAATTTTACACCTAGGGCTTTTCCCATTTGAATTGTACGGCATAAAATTGATGGTTAACATAGCACCACCAACTATTCCAAATGATCTCCAAATCAAGCGCTTGATTTTTTATATCTTGCGCAACCTAGCGCCACAAATTATTACGCTACCGCCATTGCAGTTTCGGGTATTTTTACTGGGGGTGTGAAGTTAACGCTAGCACCACCAATTAACGATCGGCTTCTGAAAACCTAGCGCTAGATTCTCTACACCTAGCGCTAGATTCTCTACACCTAGCGCAATCTGACGCCACAAATTATTACGCTAGTTACGGCTGATAATTGTAACTTCGGTGAATGAAGTGTAGAGTTGCAACTACAGTCACAGTAAATATGGAAATCTACTGTTGCATTTATGACACCAGACGGAGAAGGGTTGGAACAGCGAAGATAATAGCGCTAGGTTTCCAAAAGTCTGTACTTAGTTGATGATGCACACGTTCAAGGGTTGTATTTACCATGCCAATATTACCAGCGAAAACCACGTTAATCAGAGGACAAGGTGTTGATTATCGCGTAATCAGGCACCGATTGCTAAAAAATTGAAATTGTGGTCATTCTATTGGTTGGTGACGTTATGAGTAGAATGGTTTCAGGAATTTCATCCCGTGCTATTTATTTGGGTCTAAAGAGTCTGGCGCTAGGTTTTAAAAAGCCTGACATTGGTTGGTGGTGTGAACACTAACTCAATACCCCCCGAAAAGAGCAGTAAAAACAGCCGAAACTGCAATAGCGCTAGGGTTATAATTTGTGACGCTGGACAGGGCTGGATATAAAGAATCTAGCGCTAGGTTTTCAGAAGGCTATCGTTAATTGGTGGTGCTAGCGTTAACTTAGCACCCCCCGAAAAGACCAGTAAAAATATCCGAAACTGCAATGGCGGTAGCGTAATAATTTGTGGCGCTAGGTTACGCTAGATAAAAAGAATCAAGCGCTTGATTTGGAGATCATTTAGAATAGTTGGTGGTGCTATGTTAACCATCAATTTTATGCCGTACAATTCAAATGGGAAAAGCGCTAGGTGTAAAATTTGTGGCGCCAGATTGCGCTAGTTGTAGAGAATCTAGCGCTAGGTTTTCAGAAGCCTATCGTTAATTGGTGGTGCTAGCGTTAACTTAGCACCCCCCGAAAAGACCATTAAAAATATCCGAAACTGCAATGGCGGTAGCGTAATAATTTGCGGCGCTAAGTTGCGCTAGATATAAAGAATCAAGCGCTTGATTTGGAGATCATTTGGAATAGTTGGTGGTGCTATGTTAACGATCAATTTTATGCCGTACAATCCAAATGGGAGAAGCGCTAGGTGTAAAATTTGTGGCGCCAGATTGCGCTAGGTGTAGAGAATCTAGCGCTAGGTTTTCAGAAGCCTAACCTAAACATTTAGCTGAGCGTGGGTCAGCATATGGTGACCACCCGAATTCCCCCGAAGGGAAACATTCTTACAAATAATGGAAATTGTAACTAACACTAACTCGTCAATTTTATTTGAATCCAAATTATTATACGTAAGTAATTCCCGCAGATATGCCATAGTTTGTGGGACTGGTACGCTTGGAAACAAAGAACACACATCAAATGAAACTAGAATCTCGCTTTCACCAAGTTCCAAATCTTTAATTTTATTTATAAACTCCAACAAGTTTTCGACCGAAAAATTATTTGGAAGTTTTGGCAAGTTTCTAAATTCATTTGTTAACGATTTAGACAGGAGGTAAGTCGGGGAGTAACCTTAGATACATATAAGCCAGGCAAAATGGTGACACCTATTGTTTCTGGTATTATATTTTTGAATTCAGCTTGAAATTTTAGAGAAAATTTGTTTCTAGAACTAATGCTCTATTTTGTACGGTTTCTGTAGAATTTGTAATTTTTTTAAATTTTTAACAAATGCTTAAAAATTAAAAATCAAATTTTTGGCTAATTATAAGATCACTGTAAAAGGAAGTTGTGTGCGTGTATCTCACCAGATTTTATATAACTGTGTTTTTGCGCACAGTATATGTTTAGAACATGCTGCGATTAGTTGTGATTCGTTTTTCAAGGAAAATACCAAATAATACCATTACAGTGCCACCAAGCACACAAAAACCCCGAGATGGTGTTACGGTATTAATTCATCAGATCGACATAGGTCGTATTGATTGTCCAAAATCGGGTACAAACTACAGGGTTCGCCGACTTTCCCTAGAAATCACAGATCTTAATGTGTCGGAGCAGATGACATCGCTCCAGTTACCTTCAGGCTAGCTTAATCGGTTGGGGTGGGATTCGAATACTCAAAAGGGAAAACCGACGGAGTACTTGACGTAGTACTTACCCTATGGCTTGCGTAAAAGAATTGCCAAAGGACGCCACTTGCTTTTAAAAGGGTTGCTTGCTTGAATAAAGCAAGAACTTCACGAAGCTATGAGGAGATCCCCCCAGGTCCACGGTTTACCTCGCCTCGCTGTCCAAGCCTCCACCGAGTCTTCAGAATAAACACCAAGAGTGGCCATAAACAAACGACTTACCTTAAGGCACACCCTTGCTAAATAGTGACAAAAGAACACTAACACTAGCCCAGAGCTTGGGGCTTGCTTATCAACAAGGCGTACTTTCAGCTTTACATTGCAAATTACACTCGGCCTTTGCCACACTGGATTAAATGATGACCCAGAAGGGGTTCAGAACTCAACAAATAATCAAATTGACTTTAATGGGTTTATTATTTAAAGAATTAAAGTTTACACAAATATTTACATTGATAATAATCACCCGGAGGCGAATCTAAGCTTAGTAAAAAGAAAAGGCACACCCTACATGAATATAAAAGGGGCTCCCAAGCAAAGTTACCTTATTGTCTAAATATGTTGTTACACACTGGACAAAACAAAATAGATAACAGGGGTGAAGCCCCTGGTTAACAACAAACAAATCAAATCATAGGCTTAAGCTTAAGTGAACGTGCGCAATCTTTACGAACTCCCGGAAAACACACAACAAATATAGTCGCACCTTAATTAGGCACAAGAACACAATTGGTGTAATACATAGCTCCTACCTAATAGCTGTAAGCACGTCGTTAGTTTCTGCTATAACCTCGTTCTCGGGGAAGCTTGGCAGGGCGTTGCAGAGGTACAGAAAGGGTCGGAGCCGGGCCTGATGGTTGCTTAGCGCTGAGCGGCGCCTAAAATGATGCGGGCCCCTCACTGGGAAGAACCGGAGCGATAGAGTTGGTTTATTCCAGGCTGCGGAATGGCACAACGTAATCGGAATTTGCAAAGAATGCAACCAGGGCAATACAACAATGACACGCGGTGGGCCTCCCGTTGATTTCGATAAACTCAGTGTCGGTAATTCAAAAATGCAGTACGCAAAAGGTTTTTCCCCACAAGGGTACGGGAAACCGTTAATCACAAGCTTAAAGATGTCGTCTCTAATTGGATCTGTAAATGGTGCAACTATCTTCCCCTGGGAAGTAAAACAACTTAAGGAGACGACTCGGCTATTTACCAACACTCAATTATTACGATAAACTTAATTGCCCACCGCGCGCGTACTTTTTTTTAACACCCAACAAGGGTAAAACAGTCGTGGAAAGGTCTAAGCTGAACTGCACGAATTTTAATTAAAGCTTGAAGAACGCGAAAACTGATTTAAAATCACAGATCGATGCAGCCCTCGAATTTTCATTAACTCAAATCGAGGCAGCCCTCGGCGGCAAAACAATGCCCGCCGAGGGCTGAAGAAAAACCAAACGTGTTACCACTACAATAGTCGGGAATGAAGTCCCGCTTAATTCGGCCTCCGCGTGAAAAACACAACGGAAGAAAACTTCGAACTCCGAAACCATTATTTTTATATGCACAGTTAACTAAGGGTTTATCAAACTTTATTTCAATAGTCCCAAACCCAACGCAGAGCGTGGGCAAGATTCTAGAAGAAATTTCTTGCTGTTGCAATGAATCCCAGGGTGTCGAATTACAAAGATTATTTTTCAAGAACCTTTAGACGTTGTTGACAGGAAACACTAAATTTCAAGGCCTAATTTCGTTATTGCTTCAGACAAAATACCTGCTCGAAATTTATTTTCACAGGCTGGAATACAGCGGGCAGTGAGTAAGTTAAAAGAGCTGGAATTCGAAACGGTCTTATCGCGAAAATGAGAACAAAGAATGACTTTGCTTACACTTCGGGGAAATAGAATTTAACCAGCAACAACTGTGATAACTACGCGGCCGTCGAATTTAATAACAGGAAATATTAAGCTACGCTGCCTAAATGTATTGTTGCTGAATGCAAACCGTTTGTTTCGAATTTAAAAAGAGAACGCTTACGGGACGAATTCTACGGATCGTGAACGAATTATTGTTTGGGCCAAAAGAAATTTAAAATGTAGCTTTAAGATCCAGGGTTGAACTTTAGACAGGGCCGTCTTCAGAAATGTATCAACACAAAAAAACCTATTAAAGCGGCATCAACTCAACGTAATTTTGAGCAAAACGAAAGAGGTCAAAAATAAACTAACAATGGGGAAGCTGGCGCTAGCTCCATTTCACAATTACACTCCGTAGAAAAATTATAAACATTCGTAAAGGCGGGAAATTTAAACTTTTACCTTAAAACATCGATTTTTTCGTATTACAGTTTTCAAGTTACTAAACCACAACTTATTATATAAATTCATTGTTACTAAAGTAAAAGTAAATAAAGCAACCGATAATGCAATATATATTTGTATAATAATAAATATTGCAACCGTAAGTACAGGAGATCATACAAAATAAATAGTGTACCCATTAGATTGCCTAATTATCTATTATCCTAAACGTTAATGCGAAATACTACGACATTTGTTAACAAAGCAAAAAGAGATTATGGTCACCAGAGCAAAGAAAAACAACACTGGAACTTAAAGAAATAGGTATCTCATTTGAGTGAAAATTAAATTTTCATAATTTATTTCGTCTATTAAGCCACATTTTCTACATATTTCTTCTCCTACATTTAAAACATGGTCAAACTCTCTCCTCTACACATTTTCCACAGTGTACATTTCGTGAACCGTTTTTCACAAAACTCACAACTCAAAATAATAGAGGACGATTTTCGTGAGAGTCTTCCTTCACTTTCTTTTTCTTATGAGATGTTAAAGTACCTGAAAAAATAAGAACGAATGTATTACCTGCACAATGTTTTTCAGTGACAATTCTGAGAAATAATATTGTTATTTTTTTTTCGCATTACCTGTTGCGGCATACTCTTTGCAAATTTTCTCTATCAGAGAGGTCGAGTTTCTAGTTGCTGCAGCTGCTAATTCTGTATCTTGTTCTACCGGAAATATCCACGTTTCTGAAGATTTCCGTCCATCAAAAAACATTATAACGTTGCAGTTATGCTTCTTGCTTCTGAATGCATGAGTTTTTTCCTCTACAGCTCATTGTCATCCTACGTAATAAGGAATTTTATATTACACTACGTAGCTGTTACCCGCGACTTCATTGGCGCGAGGTTCGTTATTTGTGTATTAAATAATGACTAATTATTTTCTGTCATCTCATCCCATCCCATCCTATCCCCGTCCCCGTCCCCGTCCCCGTCCCTTTCTCCGTCTCCGTCTCCGTACCGTCCCATCCCGTCCCGTCGCCTATCCTTCCATTCCCATTCCTTTCCTTCCCTTTCCTTTCCGTCCCGTCCCGCCCCGTCCCGTCTCGTCCCTTCCCGTTCTATCCCTTCCTTTCCCGTCCAGTCCCGTCCCGTCCAGCCCCGTGCCGTTCAGTCCCGTCACATCCCCTTCCATCCCAACCCCTTCCATCCCATCCCTTCCGTTCCCTTTCCGTCTCGTCCCGCCCCTTCCCTTTTCGTCCAGTCCCGTCTCTTCCCGTCCCGTTCCCTTTCCGTCTCGTCCCGCCCCTTCCCTTTTCGTCCAGTCCCGTCTCTTCCCGTCCCGTCCCCTCCCCTTCCATCCCATTCCTTCCCTTTCCGTCTCGTTCAGTCCCGCCCCGCCCCGTCTCGTCCCGTCCCGTTCCGTCCCTTCCCTTCCCGTCCAGTCCCTTCCCGTCCAATCCCGCCCCGTCCCGTCCCTTCCCTTATATCATGTCCACCGTCTTGCCATTTTCGCAATCAACGTCTTAAAAAAACCTCAATAACGACACCATATCGTATTTTAGGCTTATTTACCCCATTTCACCCCCTAAGGGGTTGATTTTCGGAAAATCACAAAATACGTGTTTGTTTATTTGTTTTTAGGAGTACCCCTACGAAGTTTCAAGTAGAAATGTCTATTTAATATTATTTCTCCATACAAAATTGGAACCCCCATTATACCCCTTTAGGGGTCGAATTCCGAAATATTCTTCCGTATTCCTTGTATACATCATAAAGGGAACCTCTCTGCAAAATTTCAGCTTTCTAGGTCTAAGGGTTTGGGCTGGGCGTTGAGTGAGTGAGTGAGAGAGTGAGTGGGTGAGTCAAGACTTTCAGTTTTATATACAGGGTGCCCGAATTCGTAGGGACAACATGGGTAACTTTTGTATTTGAAGAGATAGAGAGATGGTTAAATTAGCAAAAAGGTGCAGGTTGGAGAGCTCATTAAGAATCCATCTTCAAATTTTACTCGTCATGGCCCACTTGTCTAAAATAAAAAAAAACAAAATCTCCTAATTTCTTTTATATGCCGTAACTTTTTTGTTACTTAAGATATTGAGATGCGATTTGAACTAATTTGCATAGTAATTTAAATACATTTATTGGCACTTAATAAAACCAATTTTATTTGTGCAAATTTTTAGTAATCTAAGCTAACCTCAAAATTTTAAATTGGAACCGTGCAATTTTTTTGGCCCTTTTAAGAGACGATTCTCTGAATGAAATGATGTATTACATGATATGGAAACTTTTTCAAAACTCTGAAAACTGAGCTTATTCTTTTTACAGGCAGAAATCACTAGTTCTATGATCACAATAACTTTGTTTTTTGTTTATCAATTATCTGTGAAATTATTATGTTTCGAAACAAAAAGCTGGCTTATCATCATACGTGCCTGTCAGTAGTGTGAGTGTTATTACTTCAACTTATAATGGAAAATTTTGAAAATATGATGTATTTTGTGCGTATATCAAGTGCTACAAGAACGTAGAACTTACACGTCAAACATACGGAACACACTGACATGCTAAGGGCACACAGAGCGCTACGCTATGTATGGTTTGTGCGCTATGTTCGCTATATTCGCTACGCCAGGTGGCCACACTAGAAACTTCAATTTGTCTCATCAGTCTTGCCTATGACGATGTTGACTGGTAGGTTGCCTTGGGAAAGTGATATTGTTAATTGCATTGCACAATAGTTATTTACCTAACAAGTTCGGGAAGGTAATACGATTTGAGGTTATAAAACCAAGCCAATCGAAATTCAACGGCTAATAGGTAAACTAACTAAAAACAACTATCGCAGAAGAGCAATACTAACAATAATAGCAATAATTAATAAAGAACCACAAAACTGATGAACAATAGCAGCCGAAAACCTGGAAATTAGACATTTCTATATGACGCGATAGCAGCAATGGTGAAGTGACGTTTGTGCTTTTCGTGTGAATGTACGTAGAGCCTAAGATTGCATTTTATTGGTTCGTTAATTCCCCTTACTTAAATTTTACATTTAGTACACATATTTTCCTTGTTTTTGTATGGTTGGTGCTACTGTATGTATGTATAATCTGTAACATAATTTACCTTGCGGTGTAGAGGCTGGTGCTTTATGCGCTGGCATCTGGCGGTACAATGCTCAACTTTCCCCGGATTCGGGATACAGAGTTGGAGCGCGCCTTTGGTGTTTGCGCAGCAACCATTGTGTGAGTTGTGTGTCTTGGTGATGTGTTAACCTTGTTACTCTATCTCTTAGGTCTGTGGTCTGAGTAGAGCACAGTTATTTGGTGCCCAACTGTGAATGGTCTCACTGAGCCCGATTCTAATCACCAAGGATACGGAAAAATTCCGACCCCAGCGGGATTCGAACCGAGGACTTGCTTAATGCAAGCCTGGAGCTTACCCTTGTGCGCCACGCAGCTTTTTTTGGTGCTACTGTATATGCTTTCTTAATTTTTGTTATTCAGTTATCGCTTATGTTCGTTGCGCGTTTCAAATGTATTTTTGTTATACATTTTGAGATTAATTTTTCAGTTCGTATATATTTCTTATTTTTTGTAAAAGGGTTTTATTTTTTTCATGTTTCAATGAAGATTTTTTTTTATATATAACTTTATTTATATTTACAATCTGCAATAAGTAAGTTAGGTGAATTTACAAATAGAGTTACATGTGGGATGCCGTCCCATTGGATGGCTGCCCTTATAGTTACTTATTAACTGTGTACAGATAGTATTGATGCACAAGTCTGGCTAATATCGTTCCGGAAGATCCAGGGGGCTGAGTCTCCTCAGCTTGTGCACTGCTGGCATTGCTGTTATCCAGCAGGTTCACAGCAAGAGGGTTTGTGTGGTTTTCTAAACGTGTGATGTATCTTGCACTCGCGCACTGCACTTCTTCTTTCACTAATTTCACTCGGAGATCCCGATGGATGACTTCATTTCTAACGTACCACGGTGCATCTGCTATTGTCCTCAAGGTTTTAGACTGGAATCTCTGCAAAATTTCCAAATTGGAGTTGCTTGCGGTTCCCCACAGTTGCAGCCCATATGTCCAGATAGGTTTGAGTATGCTTTTGTATAGTAGTACCTTGTAGTGTAGGGTTAGCTTGGAGTTCCGCCCTGATAACCAATGTAGTTTGGTGTACTTTAGACCCAGTTGCTTTCGTTTGCTGAAAATGTGTTTTTTCCATGTTAGTCTGCGGTCGAGGTGCATACCAAGGTACCTGACGTCTTCTGCTTGCGGAAGTGGAGTGTTGTTAAGGGTAACTGGTGGACACTTTCCCTTTCGAGTGTGAAGGTCACTTGTGTGGATTTGGTTCCATTTGCTTTTATACGCCAAAGTCGGAGCCAATTTTGCACTTGGCTGAGGGAGAATTGTAGATTTCTTGATGCGACAGCAGGGTTCTCGTGAGTTGCGAGAATTGCAGTGTCATCTGCAAATGTAGCCGTGGTCGTGTGGTCGGTGGTAGGAATATCTGCCGTGTACAGTAGGTAGAGCACAGGTCCTAAAACACTTCCCTGTGGTACGCCAGAGTTAATAGGGTGTAGTTTCGTTAGCTCATCTTGAAACTTCACTTGGAAGTGTCTGTTGCTTAAATAGGATTTAAACAGTTGGAAATAAGTGTGTGGCAAGTTTTTCTTGATCTTAAACAGTAGCCCCGCATGACAGACCTTATCGAAGGCCTGGGCTACGTCAAGGAAGGCAGCGGAACAATACTTCTTCTCTTCGAAGGCCTGGTTGATTTCTCCCACTAACCTGTGAACTTGTTCGATGGTGGCATGTTCTTCTCTAAAACCGAATTGATGATCTGATATGAGTTCGTTATCTAGGAGGATTGGTTTGATCCTTCTAAGTAAAAGTTTTTCGAAGACTTTAGATAGTATTGGTAGCTGATCGGGCGATAGGATGGTAATTCTTCAGGCGGCTTCCCTGGTTTAGGAATGAGGATTATTTGAGCTACCTTCCATTGGGTCGGGAAATGGTTCAATCTGAAGATAGCATTAAATATGGCCGTTATTAGCTTATATCCTTTCTTTGGCAATTGTTTTAAGACTTCGCCTGTAATCATATCATAGCCTGGTGCCTTCTTGGGATTTAGTTCGGATTTAATTAGTGATGTTACTTCTGTTATCGTGATTTTTTTTATTGGTAGACTTAATTGATCTGGTGACTCCAGGTGTAGCTGTATTTCAGTTTTCTCTTCTGGAGTTAGTTTAGATGGAAAAGGTTGAAAGACAGCTGCTAGGTGTGCTGCGAATGAATTAGCCTTTTCTCGCGCGCTCCTGGCCCAATTTCTGTCAGGTTTTCGAATTGGTGGGATTGCTTGCTGCGGATGTTTTAGCTTTCTCACGGCATTCCATAATGAGTAATCTGTTGCTTCGGTGGCGGAGAGAGTTGATAGGTAATTTTGTATAGCCTGGTTTTTTTGATCTTGAAGCATTATTTTCAAATTTCGTGTAGCGTTATTGAGTCTATTTTTATCATACGGTGATCTAGTGTTCTGCCAAGTTCGGCGGAGTCTTCTTTTTTCAGCTATTGCTCGTTTTATTACCGTAGGCAGGGTACTATGCACAACATTCGCTTTCGATAAGGGGGTTGCGTCCCATGCCGCACTTTGTATAGTACGGTGTAGGTGTTCTACTGCATCGTCGACCTCGTCGGTGGCTTTGAGGGGTATGTCTAAAACTATTTTTTTCATTAAGCGTTACTCTGAACAAGTCCCAATCAGTTTTCTTGTTGCTGAGAGCAATTGGTCTGGGCCTGTGAAGGATTTGTGTACTTAGCGTAACTATGATTGGGGAATGATCTGATGACAAATCAAGACATGATTCAATTCGTAAATAGTTGTTTGCTATTTTTTTTGTAACGCAAAAGTCGAGCAGGTCTGGAATTTTATGTCTATCTGTAGGCCAGTAAGTAGGTTGCCTAGTGGTGAGATAATTGAGATTATTGTCAAGAAGTGATTTTAACAGTTCCCTGCCTTTGGTGGTGGTTATTCTGGCACCCCATTGCTGGTGTTTAGCGTTGTAATCGCCGCCGGCGATGAAGCGTGCTCCAAGTGTGTTAAAGAACTGCGTGTAATGCTGTGTTTTTATACTGTGCCTCGGGGGACTATAGAGAGCAGTGACTGTAATTGGTCCTGTCTAGTCTTCCACGACTACGCTGGTAGCTTGGATGTGCTCATGATTGTACTTGTCTGTTTGGTAATGCTTGATGGTACTTTTAATAATTATTGCTGAGTCTCCGTGTGCTGCTCCGCTAGGATGCTGAGTATCGTACATAATGTAATTAGGTATTGTAAAGTAACTTATATATGTATGTGTAGGATTTTACAGCTGATGCTGTCTTCCGTCTCTCAACCGATTCCTCCAGTCCTCTCTGTCCCCCCACTCTCCCTCCGTCAAACCTCTTCTCTCCATGGCCTCGTGTACTTCGTCTGTCCATGACTTTCTGGGTCGACCTCTCTTCTTCCTCCCTACTGGGCTTCAGTCGGTAATTTTGTGAATCCATCTATTCGCATTTGTTGTCCTAACATGGCCATACCAAATCAGACGTTTTTCTTCTATGTGTTCCAGGGTACTCTTCTCTACTTCCATTCTTCTTAGAATCTCCGCATTTGAAACTCGGTCCAATCTAGTAAGTCCACAACATCTTCGCCAAAATTGCATCTCCGTCGCTGTAATTTTACTTTTATTTCTTTTATTTATTATCCAGTTTTCAGCTCCGTACGTCATAATGCTTCGTATCATAGTATTATATATTTTTCTTTTTGTGGTTTTGGTGATGTGTCGGTCCCACAGGATCGAGTTTAATTGCCGTATGCATGATCTAGTCTGGCCCAGTCTGTTTTTTATTTCTTCTTCCGTTGTGGTGCTTTTTGATATTGTGAAGCCAAGATATTTGAATTTATTGCTTCCCTTTATTCGTGTGTGCTCATCAATTTCAAGATCCGTTATCATTTCTTGTGTGGTTGACAAATATTCTGTTTTGTTAAAATTTATTTCAAGTCCATTATTGGTGTATTCGTCTTTCAATTTTCGTAACATGTAGCTCAGGTCTTCTTCATCCTGCGCGATTACCACCTGGTCATCGGCGAAGCTCAGTGTGTATAGGTGTTCGTTTCGCACTGGTATTCCCATACCTTCACATTTCCTTCTCCAGTTTTTGAGAGTGTGTTCCAGGAATATTTTAAATAGAGTTGGGGATGTAGAGCATCCTTGTAGTAGTCCCTTAGATGTTTTAAATTTGTTTCCTACCCTTTGTTGTACTTTAACGGCTACCATATTGTTTTTGTACAGTTCTTTCACACTCCGTATCAGTTTTTCCCTTACTCCTATTGCTCTCATCGCTTCCCACAGTTTAATTCTTGGTACTGAGTCGTAGGCCTTTTTCAGATCTATAAATGCCAAATGTACCTCTCTATTCTTCGCCTTCTTTTTTTCAATAACCTGTTGTAGGGTGTAAATGTGGTCTATGCATGATCTTCCCGCAGTGAATCCAGCCTGGTCTTCTCCAATTTTGTTTTCTATTTGTTCCTCGATCTTGTTTCTTAATATCTTCGCATATATCCTTCCCATTGACGCTATTACGCTAATTCCACGATAGTTTTCACACATTGTCCGGTTCCCTTTCTTAAAAATTGACGAGATATAAGCTTCCGTCCATTCTCTCGGCAGTTTTTCACCATTAATACCTCTTTCGAATAGACGGTGTAACATACGGAATAATTTTTGTGAACCATATTTAATTAATTCAGAGACAAGGCCTCCAGGTCCTGCAGCTTTATTGTTTTTCGTAGATTTTATCGTCTGTACGACATCTTCCCAGCTTAATACAATTTCTTCTTGATCTCGCGTCAAGTTTTCTTCTTCGGTTTCGGCAAATTGTGGGCGAGTTTCAGTTAATAGCTCCTTATAGTATTTGTCCCAGAGGTCATCTTGTATGTATTGTATGTATGACTTTTCTTTCGTATTTTTCTTGAGTGATTTAATTATTTTCCATGACTCCGAATTTCTTGTACCCCCTATATATTGTTCTATACTCATGCATGCTTGTTCCCATTTCTCGTTCTTCTCTTTAATAACTAATCTTTTAACCTCCCTGTTATTCTGCCTGTATTCATTTAGGTCTTCTTGTCTTTTCGTGTTTAACCATTTGTGTAAAGTAACTTCTATCCGTAAAACGGGTTTCAGATATTAAAACTATATCCAAATCGTGATTAGTAATAAACGCCCTTAATGGTGTGGTTTGACAAGCCATTGGCATTCCATTCTGCGATTTTGAGGGTTTGTATCTGTATGGTTATTGAAAAAACACCAAATTCCTTTTTAACAGTTTTATTCAAACCTTCTGACAACCACAATAATTATTCATAAAACATCACAACGTCAAAAACCAAGGCCCTCTCGCCAGTCGCGATTAGGTCCATTTCTACATCTCCCCCTTAAAGATTGAGCCTCGTTGGAGGTCGAATAGTTCTTCCACTGCGACGCAGAACTGGTGAACTAGGGGTTTCTGTCACTCTTGGTTGATCAGGACGTTCAGGACTTTGAGTAGGCTCCAATGTTGGAGGTTCATCCTCATGCCTCTCTGGTTCTTCCTTCTCAGGGTTTGGAATGTTATCCAGTTCAGGTAGTGGGTGTAAGAACTTCCTATTTCTTCTGTATGTTCCTTTTTCTCCTTGAATCATATAAGATCTTGGTGAGTCGTGGACATTGGATATTCTTCCATCTTGACGAAGATCTGATATCCATACTTTTTGACCAATAGACAGTTCTGGCAATTGAACTGCCCTATGGCGAACATCAAAATTGTTTTTTTGATTACATTTCCTCTCCTCTTTTTTTGGAGAACCTCGGGATAATTCGGAATAATAGGATCAAGTTGACTAGATATCATTGGGACAATGCTTCTTAATTTTCTTCCCATTAACAGCTCAGCTGGGCTAAATCCATTCGGAAGTGGTGTTGACCGAAGTACCATTAACATTTTATAGGGATCATCAGATTTCTTGAAATGGTCTTTGAAATTCTTCACCTGTGGCTCAATGAAACCATTGCTTTGTGCATATTTTGGGCTTGATGTTACTATCTTGAAGCCATAATCTTTAGAGAACTGCAAATATGGGGATCCAACTATTTGAGAGAATTGAGTACCGTTGTCACTCCTTAAAACTTCTGGAACGCCATGTCGTGCAAATATTGACTTAAGATGGGTAATTACACAGTCTGAAGTCATGTTCTCAAGTTTTGATATTTCAATATAACGGGAATAATAGTCCGATACAATGAGAACCATTTTCCATTTAACTTTAAAAGATCTATAGCTACTATTTGCCAAGGCCTTCTTGGAAATTCTGACGGAATTAAAGGTTCAACTGGATCAGATTGGTTTTTTATGCAAACCGAACAGTTCTTTATAATTTGTTCAAGCTGTGTGGATAGACCAGGCCACCATACTGCTTGTTTCGCTAAGGATCTGCATTTACTTATGCCTTGATGGCCGATATGTAGTCTATTCAAGATGTCTTCTCTCAGACATTGCGGAATGAGAATACGATTTTTGCTGGATCAGGAATGATACCATCACTGGAAACGACGTGTCCCAGGAGTTTTACTGCAGTTTTTCTAAATTCGCATTTTTCCGAATTTAATGTCCATCCAGCTTGCAATAGCTTTGACAAAACAGCATGTAGTCTCTGGTCATGTTTGGCAACATCCTTTCCATGAATGATAACATCATCATAGTGACATATGACACCTTCAAATCCTTGCAGCAATTGACTTATTTGCCTCTGGAATACCTCAGGAGCGGACGACAGGCCAAATGGTAATCTTCGAAACTTGAACCTACCAAAAGGGGACAGGAACGTTGTCAGCGCCATACTCTCTGGAGTCAATGGAATCTGCCAGAACCCATTGTTTGCATCTATTTTTGAAAAAATCTTTGCACCTTCAAGTAGAGCTAACGTGGAATCAACATCCGGAACAGGGAAATGTTCCCTTAAAACATTCCTATTGAGTTGTGAAAGGTCGACACATATTCTAATTCGTCCGTTTTTCTTGGGTACTAGAACCATGGGAGCACACCAATCACTTGGTTCAGAAACTGCTTCTATAACACCTTTTGAACACATCTGCTCCAACTCCATCTTCAATGCTTGTCTCAATGGTACAGGAACACGACGTGGTACACATATTGCATAAGGCTCAGCATTTGGTTTTAGCTTTATAGTGTAGGTTTGATTTGAGTTACCTAAACCGATAAAAAGTTTTGAAAATGTTTTCTTTGGATCAAAAACAGCAGCCTTTTCAACTTCAAACAGTCTTCGCACAAGACCCAATTTTTCAGACACCCTGTAGCTTAACAAGAACTGACTTGCTCCTCGAACAACATACAAATCTTCAAAAGCTGTGTTCTTTGATGAACTGACCTTCACGTTTAACCATACTCCTGTAACATCCAGATGACTTCCTCCTGGACCGGTGATGACAGTATTTGATGGTTGAAGATTTGCTTTGGAGAACATTTTACAAAATGTGCTTTCTGGGAGCACATTTACATCAGCCCCCGTATCTACTTTTGCTGAAATTGATCGGTTAAAAATGTTTACTTTTGTTATCCACTTCTTCTGATCAGTCACGGAATTAACTTCACCGACAAAAGAGTCTTCATCGTCTACTGGTTCCACCTCGTTTACATGTTTAAATTTTGACTTTAAACATACACGAGCATAGTGTCCTTTTAACTTGCATTTTCCACACACAGCATTACGAGCAGGGCATTCAGTCTTCTGGTGATCTTGGGCAAGACCGCACCACTTACAACTTCCACCCTGTTTGCTTTTCGGTTTGTAAAATTGTTTTGCATTGTTTTTCATATTGTTCACTTTGTCCACCTTCACAGACACACCACGGAAAGTTTCCTGTTGTTTTTTAACTGCCTCTGATTGTCTTGCAGCTGTAACTGCTTTTTCCAGGGTTAAATTCGGATCTAGCTGCAATTTTTCTGACAAGTTTTTGTCCACTATTCCAACTACAACTTGGTCACGTATCGCCTCGTCAACAAACCCAGCAGGGAAACCACAACTTTTTGCTCTTGTGTGAAGTGCAGTTATAAAATCCTCCACACTCTCCCCTTCTTGTTGACATCGGGTATGAAAACAGTATCGTTCATAAATCACATTTGTTGTGGGAATAAAATGTGTTTTGAACCTTAACATAACAGCCCCAAAATCAATTGCGTCATTATCTGACAGTTTAAATGACTGAAAAATCGGCTCGGCTTGAGGCCCCATTAGGTACACCAACGAATTCACCTGATCGCTTCCTGATTTCTTATCTAGTCCAGATGCACTTCGAAACCTTAGAAATCTAAGCTGCCATTGGTCCCAATCAGTTGCTTTGAACGTAAACAGTTCGGGTGCTGGAATTTGATACACAGAACTTTGTGGGGTCGACATGACTTTGGTTTTGCTTCTTCACTGACGCAGCACAGAACAAAGTCACTTACTCACGTCTCGCTGCCACCATGTATGGTTATTGAAAAAACACCAAATTCCTTTTTAACAGTTTTATTCAAACCTTCTGACAACCACAATAATTATTCATAAAACATCACAACGTCAAAAACCAAGGCCCTCTCGCCAGTCGCGATTAGGTCCATTTCTACAGTATCATTATTTCAATTTAGAGACGATGGCTGTGAGGAGGTTTAGCATGGTTTTACGTTCTCAGCTAGTTCTATCATCATTTTTTCTAGTTTTTCCATATGGGACGTTTGTGGTGCATTTGGTGGTGAGAGATTTGTTGATCATTTGACACGACTTGGGCAAATGTTCTTCCATTTATGGCAGGGTTTTGCGTAGGGGTAACAGTTATTTGTGGTTGGGGTACAGGCCCTCTGGGGCGTGGTGATGGAAACTTTCTTTGTTTCAGCTCCTGGTATACTTGACATCCTTTATAGTTCGCGGGGTGTGAACCGCTACATAGGACACATTTGGGTTGGGATTCCTTTGTTTTTGTACACGTGTTTGTTAGGTGGTTTGCCCCGCATTTTACACACCTAGGTTGATGTGTGCAGAACCTCTTGGTGTGGCCATATCTTTGGCAGGTTGCGCATTGAGGAATCTCCCTTTTCTGATGTGGCGGTTCTATGATTACTTTTGTTTGTAACAGGTATTTGATGTCGTATATCTTTTTGTTAGATTCGCTAAGAGCTAGGTCAAGGAAAAACATTGAGAACCTGTTTGGTTGCTCTGTGCTTGACATTATATATATTCAGAACTTTATGCCCTTGGCTTTCTATTTCGGTTTTTAGTTCACTAACATCAGTAGAGTAGTGAATGTTCTTGATTACAACTCGAAAGCTACGCTCTTCTTTCATCTGATAAGTATGAAATTGTGATTTAAGTTCCATTAAACTAGCCACTAATTTTCTGTAAATATCTGCGTCTTCCGTCATTATTTTAACTTGGTCTCTACCTATGACTTTTAAGGTGTATTTTTTTTCAGCGATTTTATTCAATTCTTTTGTCAGCGGGTTGATATTTAACACTTCTGTGATGAATATTGGCGGTGGTTTTGCTGTTTTTGTTGCTGCGGGTGTATCTGCTTCCATTGGATTATCGGGTACTGGGAGCGCCTGGAACCGATTTGTGCTGGTTGTTCGGAGACTTTTTGCTTCACTATGCGGTTATCGTCATCTTGCGAGTTGCGCTTGCTTTTCCTTGAGGTATATGTACTCCATTCCGCAGATTGCTGGTGTGATATAGAGGGTTGGTAACCGGGTTGTTGCCATTGCATAACGGGTGCCGTGTACTGTAAACCTACATTTTGACCTACCTGCTGATTGAGTGCAGGGTATGTATACTGCGGTGCTGTTTGGAACTGGGGTTGCATCATGTTCGTTGTGAGTTGAGGATACTGTGTTTGATACTGCATCATTTGAGGCTGAGCATACGGCACGGAGTATTGACTGCGTGTTGGAACTTCTAATCACTATACACTGGTATTACTTGATTACGCATTAAAACTGTACATAAGAAAACTGAGTAAAATAAATAGATAAATAAGTTTATAAATGAATGAAAGAATTTGGTTGTCGCGGAAGCGATATCATTCGCACGCGAAGATTAGCACTTTTTTGCACAGCGATAAATGCACTGGCGCGTTTGATTTCGACCTCGCGCTGTTGCGGTCAGCCGAAGACTCTCAATGAAGATCGAAACCAAACATAATACTATTTTTTAAAACGTATTTAAATACTTCAGACTTCAGAAGTAATAAAAACTAAAAAAGCCGAAAAGTAGATTGTGAGAACTGTTTCGTATTTAAAGATAGAGCACATAGAAGCTAAACAAATAAAATAATCTTCAGCTACTATCTCTAAATTCTATGTTATTTAAAAAGTTCTTCATGTAAAATGTAAATCTATAAATCTTTATTCCAATATCTCTTTCTTCACTCATACCCCACCATACCACCGGTGTAACAAAAATTCACCGTACCTTCCTAGGGTAATAATACTCTTCTGCCTGTAGCTTGCCCGTTTAAGACTTACAAATCTAAACAGTTCTCGTATAAATTGCTTACCGTTAATCTTTTCCCACTTACTAAACCAGTAGACACCTTTAATTTTCTCAAGAGAATAACGATTGCCCTTTTTTTAGTGTTAAGCAATATGGAAATATTCAACTGAAATTTAACGAATCTAGAAAGTCCGTAGGAAATTGTAAAATGTCGTCGTCGGTATCTGATACAATTGCATTCACACTTAAATATTGTTTTTCATAACCAGGCAAGAGATATAATTTTGTGGTTAATTTCATTGCAATGTTCGTTTTCTGGCGCTAAAATTGAGTTGACAAACTATTACGAAATATTTCTGTAATGATGTCCTCTTTAGTAATTAGTTGAGGATCAGCGGAAACACAACCTCGAAATAATATGGATGAATATAGCGTCGATGATCAGAACGAATGGTTTAAAACCGTTGTAAACAGTATTCAAAAATCCGAGGAGGATATTATAAATGATCTGATTAAGGAAAATGAGAGATTGTTGCGGGAAAATGATTTGCTACAGCAGTTAATTAGCGAGGTGAGAGACAGAATGCGGGGGATACAGAATGCGGGGGATACAGAATCGCGGTCTGTTCAGACGCGGCGATTGTATCTGAGACGCTGGCCTCCAGTCACTTGCGAGAACAGTCCAGTGCCGTGCTGTTCTTTGTTTCTGTCAAAATAGTCTGGAGGTGCTGTATTCAAAGACAGGGATTGGGCTCTGCTAATCTAATAAAATTTTAATTGTCAAATAATTTACGTTCCATGATCATCGTACAGTAACGAACGCACTGATTATTCGATTTAAATACAAGTTGGAAAAAATCTGCTACGCCTATGATATGATATCGCGTGTTCTGGCTCGCAAAAGTATGCGTGTCCAGGTCCTGGACACACGTGGTTTCTGTATGCGAGATTCCGGTATCCCAGATACAGGAAATACACACTTTCAAATGAAGCTGTTCGCACGGCATTTAGCGACGCATACAGTATCGGGCTGCAGAATTTCGCTATCTGTTCTTTTCGGCCGCCGGCGACAAATTCTGTATCTCGGATACCGATTTACCATTGGAGCATATGGAGCCAACTTTTGCGAGCCAGAGCACATGATATCATATCATAGGCGCAGCAGATTTTCTTCAACGTCGCATCTGTTACACCAATCTTTAAAAATAAAAATGACCCCTTTGATAAATCTAATTGTAGGCTTGTATCACCACTAAATGTGATCTCAAAGATATTTGAAGTTGGCATGTCCCACAGGCTTAAAGGATTTTGTTCCCGAATGGCTATTTTTAATGAAAGGCAGCACGGATTCATGGAGGGCAGATCGACGGAGACCGCTGCCAGTCGTCTCGTGGACTCTGCCTCTAGTAAGGTTGATGAGGGTGAGGTGGTGGCGGTGGTGTTTTTTTATCTGTCTCGTGCCTTCGATTGCATTGACTTTTCATTTATGAAAAAGAAAATCATTACTCTGGGAATAAGGGGCCAACCGCTTGCTTCGATAATGTCCTATTTAAAGGAAAGAAAAATATGTGTTACAGTAAAAACAGATACTTCATCTTTATATGACATAAGCACAGGAGTTCATCAAGGATATGTGTTGGGACCGCTACTGTTTGTGCTATTCGTTAATGGGCTGCCTCAATTTTTGGAGGCTGACTGCATTGTGACGTATGCTGATGACACAACCGCGGCAGTTGCAGGACAGACCCAAAACGATGTTCAACAAAGGTGTATTGTTCTTGTTAAGTAATAAATATATCCGGTTTTCCAAACTTTCTTACTTTAGCTATAGTTTTGTGATAGTTTTGCATCATATGCCGGGAACTCCCAGTAAAAGATGATGATAAAATTACCATTTTTCCAAACGACACATTTTCATTATGTGCTTTAGTATGTAAAGCATCTGCGAGTCCTACATATGTATCCATTCTTAATTGGTTTTGTTGAAATCTAATGAACTTTAAGCGATCTCCTTGCGGCAATGCGATAATAATAATCGATCAACAATAAATTGTTGAGTTATTTTACCTGCACTTTCTGACGGGCCTAATATATTCTAATTCAATTTCTCCAATTTGTTCACTAAACGCCCGGCAACCTTTCTCGCCGCGTTGCCTACTAGGTTGCCTACCTGGGATTTCTTTAATTGTTAGAATTGCAGTGCCTGCGCTATTCCGACGCACGTACAGTCGTGTTCAAATAAATCTGGGACAATGTTTTTTTCGTATGTAGGTTTAATTAAGAATTGAAGAATATCTCCATGGATTTCCTGCTATCTGAAAGAGTTACATTAGACTTTAACAGGTAATGAAATCTGTAACTCTTTCTGATAAGAGAAAATCCATGGAGATATTCCTCAATGCGTCTCTCAACCTGCATGTGAAAAAAACACTGTCCCAGATTTATTTGCACACGACTGTACATTTGCATATCATTTACCACGAGTGAAACTATTATAATCACCACTATTTTTCTTTCCAAGTTTTTTTTATAGTTTGACCATTATTATTAATGCATTTTGGAGGCTTCCGGAATTGGACCGTGTCATTATTGAAGTCGACTAACTCAACGTTTCGCCTACTTTCGTAAGGGGCTTCATCAGGAGAAAAAGCAAAAGATCAAGGAAACTCAACGTGTAAACCACGTCAAAAGTGAAACTCTTTTGCAAGGGAAGGAATAGAAGACCAGGGTAATTCAACGTGTAAGCCACGCCAGAGGCGAAACTTTTCTTTTGCGTTACGTGTTATTTGCCTAGAGCGCCACAAATTCTTAACTCAATCCGCAGTGATCCTTTCAGAACTTGAAACAGGGGGACTTAAATCGTCACAATACTTCTTAGGGATGATGAGTGAATCAGCCGTTCGCTAACGGAAACCTACCTTTGTTGATTATCGACACACCAGTGCCATATGTTGTACATTAAATAACACAGTAATTAACTGATCAAAGATGATCATTTTAACGGGCAATCTAATGGACAACAAGCAAAATCACATGAACGGAGTAATATTAACTCTGACTTCTAGAAAACGTCATCATGTATATAAGCTATCTGAAGTAATGTATCTAGCCAATACCAATTAAAAATGCAAGCACGAAATGCCTGGAAGAGACTAATAATTTGCCGTAACTAGCGTACAAAGCGTTGCTAGAAAAGCTAAACGCAAAGTATTTGAAACACTCCGTAGTTAAACTCACTTTTTGCAACACCATATATAATACAAGCAGTTACATTTACCTTGAGCTGGTGACAGGGCGCTCCTAATTAATAGCAAATATTTACCTTTGCTGCGTGCAGCATTGTTTACACATCTCGACGATGAGATCATTAGCTAAATACCTAATCACTATCCTCAGAAAGTTCACTGGTAAGTCTCCCTCGTATGTTTGCAATTCAGCCCATTTTGTTGAACTTATATCTAATATAAACGTTGAAATTGAGGATTTACTTGTGAGTTTCGATGTCACTTCCCTTTTTACCAAAGTTCCTATTCCCGATTCCATAGTCACAATCAAACAGCTGTTATCAGAGCATAGGGAGACGTCGGCAAGTCTACCTGCCCTGTTAGAAAAATGCCTCTCTTCTACTCATTTCCTATTTTAAAGCCAGTTCTTTAAACAAATCTGTGGTGCTGCCATGGGTTCTCCTCTTTCACCTGTCGCTGCCAATATTTTCATGGAAGCTTTCGAAACCGTAGCTCTGGAATCTTCAGAATTGAAACTTAAGGTTTGGTTCCGATACGTGAACGATACCTTTATTATTTGGCCACATGGTAAAGACACGTTACCCATCTTCTTAAATCATCTCAATAGTCAACATCCAGACATTAACTTTACCATGGAGATAGAAAGTAACGGTTCCTTTCCTTTCTTAGATGTACAGGTTTCTCGCCAACCCAGTGGCAAACTTGGTTATTCTGTATATCGCAAACCCACTCACACTGATCGCTATCTACATGCCGATTCCCACCATCATTCTACACAGAAACTTTCTGTTATCAATTCGCTTGTACACCGGGCTGTTTCCATATCCTCCGATAATACCCACGCTGAATTAAACTACATTCGGAAAGTTCTTAGGAATAACGGTTACCGTGCTAGGGATATACAGTCTGCCATCAATCGCCATCTTCATCCACGGCCACCCAAACCTCCAAAACCCAATCCTCCTGCAGCAATAGTCTTTCTTCCCTATATCCTCCCAAGTCACCGACCGCATAGCAAAGTTTCTTCGAAAACAAAACATTAAAACAGTATTCAAACCCCAGTGCAAAATCTCACAAGTGCTTCTTTCACCTAAAGATAAATTAAACACTATGTCATCTAAAGACAGAGTAGTGTCCCTTGCTCTTGCAATGCTGTATACATTGGTGAAACAGGTCGTTCAGTGAAAACTCGCATCTCTGAGCACCGGCGCTGTCTCAAGCCGGGCCTCGTTTCATCATCAACCAACGCGATACTGGTCATAAGATCCTTTTTGATGAAACTTCCATCATCTGCAAATCCCCATTCTTCTTTAGGAGAAAGATTCACGAAGCTTTTGAGATTTACAAACACCCTAACAATCTCAATCGGGACGAAGGCTTTCCCCTTCCTTCTATGCGGAAACTGCTAATTCCTAAGCCCCGCGACGGCATTTGTTGAACCGCGAAGGCGCTTGCCTATAAAATCTCGCATTTCTCCTTCCCCTTCGAATTTCGCCTCTGGCGTGGTTAACACGTTAAGTTATCGTGCTCCTTTGCTTTTTCCTCCTCATGAAGCCCCTTACGAAAGTGGGCGAAAGGTTGAGTTCTTCAATCTCAATAATGACACGGTCCAATCCCGGAAGTCGTTTGTTACTTAATATATATACCTGTTTCATTACTACTAGTGTTTTTTAACGTCTTTCAGCACTGCCCTACCTCAGTAAATTGTGATGCACCTAGTCCCTTTACTAAAGGAAAAAGTTCTAACTTCGTTGACTCAAAACCGATTTTGAACATTTTTTTTTTATTATTTCGGAAAAAGTTTATAGAAAAGTTCCCCATAGGTGAGAAGGTGTGCTTTTTATTTTTTCAATTGTTATTAACAAAGAAGTGTTTTTATATATATTCCTAATTAAAAAAATGTATAACTTCTTTATTTATTTAAATCATTGCCTGATATTTAATTACATAAGGTTTTTGGGTTCACAGATTACGAATCTGGCCTCAAATTTGGTCTAAAACCAAAATGGCGTCTACAAAATGGCGTCGAAGGTCTAATTTTTTCTTTTATTTTTTTAAAATTTTTATTGGATGTCTAAGGGTTTTTGGGGTCGCTGATTACGAATTTGACATTAAAACTCAACTAAAATAAAAAATGGCGGATGCAGGATAACAAAAAAAATTTTTTTTTTCTGACTTTATTTCTTACCTAAATAGGGTTTTTTGGATCGCTGATCTCAAATTTTATGTTAAAATTGATCAAAAATGAAAAATAACGTCTTTAAAGTGGCAAAATAGCTTCTTTTTTGAATTCCGCGCGTTGCCTCATATCTAGGGGTTTTGGACACGGTAATTATAAATATAGCATTAAAAGGTAAATTTTTATTCTTTGTGATTATTATTATTATTATTTAATAAACATTATATACAAATAAAATTTTAAATTGCTAAACTAACTCAAATTTAAATAGATTAAATACATTTAAATATAACATACTATTACATATAATTTCCAACGCCTAAAAATGTGTTTTCTACGTCCTCTTTGTACAATTTCCAAAAGATATTACTGAATTAAAAGATTTTTCTGTTTGTGACCGACGGTGGAATGTTATTACATAAAAACAAATCGCAACTTGTTCAACAGTATGGTGCAATTTTAGATATATATTAATTTTATTGTTCGTAATTATGGAAAAAAGCAATCGTTTTTGTCGATTATCAGAAACATAGAATAAAATATGGTGAAAGAGACCGACGTCTAAAAACGAAAACTGCACCAGATATTCGATTTGAAAGAGACAGGTCTTTAAAGTTGCATTAAGAAAAATTTCTGGAAAATATCTTTCATGTCGTTTTATTAATTTTTTAAAATAAACTTTAGCTGCAAATAATATCCCCGCTCTCAAGATGAAAGTGATGCGGATCGGTTAATAGTTACAACAGCTGTCAATGCATCAAATGGAAACATAGTCGTAGTATCAGAGAATATAGACGTATTACTTATATTAACAGCTTCAGTTTCTCCTGATAAAAATATACATATATTTTTTAAAACCTGCCAAAAATAAAGAAAATAAAAAAATATCTTCTTCTAAAAGCCTTCAAGTGTAGTGAGCATGTACTTTCTGTACATGCTTTAACTTTAACTGGATGTGACACAACTTCAGCATGTTTTAACAGAGGAAAGAATCTTCTTCTTCTTGTTCAGGTGCTTATCCGATTTCGTATGTTTGCGTTCAACACGGTCATCTTCACTTTATTGGTTGCAATTCTAGATAACTCGTTGGATGATTTCCCATACCACGCCCTTAGGTTTTGCAACCAAGATAATATTCTTCTGCGTCCTGTTCCACGTTTGCCATATATCTTGCCTTGTATAATAGATTGTAGTAGAACGCACTTATTCTCATTCCTCATTATATGTCCGAGGCATTGGAGTTTGCGTACCTTGATGTTGTCCATGACCTCTTTATTTTTTTTTTCATTCTCTACAGAACGTTAATATTTATTACACGGTCTTTCCATAATATCCACAATATTTTTCGGTATAACCACATTTCAAAGGCTTCGATTTTTTTTGTGATTGTTTCGTTAAGTGTCCAGGACTCGACCCCATAGAGCAAGATGGGAAAAATGTAGTATCTTAGCATGCGAGTTTTGGTGTCAAGGTGCAGATCATGGCTTTTGAATATAGTTTAATATATTGAAGATAAATTTATATAAGGATGAGGAAGACGAATAGGACCGGCACCTTATTAAAGATCCACATGCATAAGTCCTAGTAAATGAAGCAATGGCTATGTTCACGAAAGAATAAATTTGCCAAAATATTTGAAAATAGCAGTGGTTTATAAGAGACTGCTAAAATTTATATAAAACAATGCTGGTATAAAATGTACGCTTGCAATGTATGATGCGAAGAAAAGTAACTGCTTAAACTCTTACAGGAATGTTTAATTGATTTAACGTTTTTTATTATTCATATACCGCAAGGTAAATGAGGTTAGAGACAATACGATACATATATTTTTTAAATAAAAACATTTTGAATTTTAGGTTTGACTCTTTTATTAAGGCGTCTACTAAAAAAAGTATTGATTTAGCATCATTGTTCCCTACGATGGATTCAGCAGAACAACATTTAAAGCGCGTGTATTTGCAAACACAGTTGTGCCTGGGAAACCAAGATATTTCAACGGAAGATTGGGGTTGGAAACATGATACAGGAAAGTGTTTTCCAATCCTAATGGCACAAGAACCAGCTCCACAAAACATCATAAAAATAATTTTTTTTGCAACTACAAAACTAGTTGCGGGCCAGCTTGAGGGTGTAGGAAAAGTGGCCTTTAGGCTCGGCGGCTTGCGATGAATGTAACGGAAATCGATGAATGTAACGGAAATAGTTACCTTAATTCACGACAGGCAGTGTTAATGAAAGAAGTAGAGGAAGAAGAAACTAAAGCTAAATAATTTTTTCCTTGATTTTAAATGTATCTTGGGTTAATTTTAATAAATCAATTAAAATATAATATCTTTAATACTCACTTAACTCTTCTATCATTTGTTTCCACCATTTTTCAGACACGGTTTTCCATTTTTGATAAATTTTAACATAAAATTTGGAATGAGCGACTCAACAAACCCCTAGGTATAGGTATCAGAAATTAAAAAATACCCCTTTCCGCCAATTTGGATCCGCCATTTTTTATTTTAGTTGAGTTTTAATGTCAAATTCGTAATTAGCGGCCCCAACACCCCACAGACATCTAATAAAAATTTTTAAAAAATAAAATAGAAAATTAGACCTTCGATGCCATTTTGTTTTTAGACCCATTTGGAGGCCAGATTCGTAATCTGCGACCCCAAAAACCTTATGTTGTCAAATTTCAGGCAATTGTTTAAATAAATGAAATAGTTATACATTTTTTTTTAATTAAGGGTATATTAAAACCACTTATTTGTTAATAACAATTGAAAAAATAAAAAGCACACTTTCCCACCTATGGGGAACTTTTCTATAAACTTTTTCGGAAATAATAAAAAACAATGATCAAAATCGGTTTTGAGTCAACGAAGTTAGAACTTTGACGAATTTTTAGCGTTTAGAAAATGGACTAACCTATCATTGAAGCAATTTTAGCACATTTGCTTTTTCAAGCGGTATTCTTATAACTCATAGTTTTCCTGCTTAGTGTTGTACTTAAATGTCTGTAGGCACTCCTCCAGTGTTTATGTTGTCCTTAACGTTAACAGTTAGTGATATGCATCGGTTCCGTTGAATACGTTTTTCTACGTATTAAGGGGTAAAAAGGGTAATTAGCATTAGTCGTCGTACGAACGCAGCTTTATTCTCCGCTAACGCCTCGGGCTAGAAATAACGTTTCGGGACATAAAAGCATTCTGCATAAATAACTATTCACATCGCCGTCGCTATATTGTGTCTTTTGTGTCATTTAGACATTTCGTATTACCTGACTATTTTAAGAAAAGCATAATATACAGTGACTGTAGTCTACAATAAATAATGTTTTTCTATATACTCGTAGTTTGCCAAGATTTTAGAAAACAAACTGATTTGACAGGAATCTTTTGTCAAAATTAAATATTTGACATAATTATGTCAAACTCAGGAGTTATGAGAACCAATTGTGCTAGCTTGCTTTTGATGAATGAGATTTAGAACATTGGCCATTCTTAGAATCTCTAGAACCAACTATTAGGAACCCTAGTGGCCACCCTAGTGAAAATTTAGATATGCATGTGTGGAACTATCAGTTGTAACATGTTATAAAATATGTAAAAAAACTTTCATGGCATATGGCTTGTGAAACATTATCCAACAATCAAAATTCATCACACTATTTGCCAAACTCTTAGCAAGCTATACACGGGAACAATATTCTAAACTTAGAGTTGCAGTATTCTAGAGGATTCTGTATATATTCTGCTCCACAAATGAACTGGACCACTCATAAAAATTGTATTTATTACATTACGTCACAAAATATATATATGTATAAAAGCTTTTGTTTTATAGTATACTCATATTCAGCATATTTAATTGCGCTATCCTCAAATATCAACCGAAGAATTAACAAAATCATATTAATAAAATTAAAAAATAATAAAGTTATAAAAAAACTATATTTCACAAAAATGAGAGGAATCACAAAAAAAGGTTAATTAATAGTTCTTTGAGTCTCTTCGGAACGTTTAAAAATATTTTGCAACGCTTTAGCATACTTTGTATGCAATGTGCTATCAACATTTGGGAAAAATTCAAAATTTTAAAATGATAATATTTTATTAATGAACTTAGCTTTCTTTAAACTGCCATCTGATTTACGTTTACCCAGGACGTCTAGAAACGGGATACTGCAATTTTCCTCTACTTCCATTGTGAATTGTATGTTGGGATGTACAGAATTCAGGTGTTTTAGAAACAGATTCAATGTCTGGCGTCCATGAGACCAGATGACAAAGGTATCATCTACATATCTCAACCAGCAAGTCGGTTTTAGCTGCGCTTGTTCGAGAGCCTTGGTTTAAAAAGCCTCTATGTAGATATTAGCTATAACAGGTGATAGCGGTGAACCCATGGCCGCTCCTTCGAGTTGTTCGTATATTTTATTGTTCCAACTGAAGTATTTAAGTGTTTTTCAGGCAAATTTCGACAAGTTCAACCTGGTCTGCAGGTACAAAATCATGTAAAGGCTTTAGATCACGCATTTTCGTGTGTTTTCCATGTTTGACAATGTGACGTTACGGCTCAGCTGTGTTGCAATAACATTTATAGCTGTGTTGTGAGCTGTCGAACAGCCTATCATTGTTCTTGTTCGGAAAACTTAACAGTCCATCTACCAGTTCTGTAGATTCTGTTCTTTATGAAATAAATGTATTTCTAATGTTTAACACGTTCAGTTTCATTGACCGAGGTTCTAAGTCGGCTAAAATCAACTTGAGCGGGTTACTTAAAGAAATTAGAGCCCTTTGCTGCAAAGTTTGTTATAGTGCAATTTTTCTGAAGAAAGCTGCCTGTGAGGTCTTCGTGTGTTGTTATATAGGTATATGTTGTGTACTTCACGTAAGTGTCCCGCTTAAGTTGAATATGTCGTATTATTATTCAAAATATTCTGTGTGATATTTAAGTTTTGGCCGCTTGAAGCAGACTCAACTTTTAAATGCATTCCCGTTGGGAGTGCAGTAACGTCTTATGCGAACTGACGCACAGACACATCAAGTGGCGCCTAAAAGAATACCTGTTACGTGTCAAAAGCATTTGATATTAATACTAGTGTTGAATGAGGAATCTAGTGAGAGTGACGCGATAAAAATTAATATCAGATTGGCTTTGTTCGTTGCTAGAGGAGATATAAAAACAACGTTGTTTGTTTGAGAGAAAATTTGTATATCAGCTTTTAAAAAAGGCAGGAGTTTTCGTGGAGTGTAAATGACAATCTCGCCATTTAATATGGTTTGGTGATAGTAAAGAATTGGGTTACTGTCCAGCCGTTCCTGTAAGGGAGATCATTAAGCGGATGTCATTTTTCCAATGAATATTTATATTCAAGCTGTGTAGCGATTTGGGAAACACGAATTCAACGATTGCGAAGTTTATTGCCTGTGAACAGGGTATGTAGTTTAATGTGGATTTTGCCTTTTGTTACCTGGAAATTCGATTTATAGCAACAACTATTAGGCGGAAAATCTTGGAAAGATAATCTACGGAGAATCACCGCAGTATTGGGGGTCGATGTATAGCGAATGACAGCCGAGGTTGGGACCTGTCAAGCTGACATGTGATAGGAGTAACGGGACGTATTAAATGTCTGCGAGTATATCGGCACAAAGATAAGTGTTTTAGCTAGAATCTGATGATATTTTTGCATATAAAAACTGTGTAACCATTAAACTTACGAGCGGTTTAAGTTAAGCTATTTAGGGTACCCTGCGTGAGGTAGTAATATTAAAGATGCTAATTGTCTGATCGATGGTAGTAATGTTCGAGTAGTAATAAAACTAGCTACAAGTATTGCTTTCTTTCATTTTGATAGGGAGTTCAATAATCGTATTGTTATTAGTTGATAGAAAGTGAAGTTACAAGTTTCTTGGCTTATATCAGTATATTTGAGTTTAACTTGTTGGCGCCAATTATCAACATCATAAACTAGAATCCGCGACGTCTTCACTGATGCTAGAGACGGGCCTCAAATATACTTTTATAGTGATCGATTGTTAACTAAGAGATATAGCGATGACCTAAAGGTAGGTAAAGGAATATATAGATAAATATAGCTAACATACCCCGATTTGTTCCCATAACTTGAAGGTACAGTTTGTTTTGACAATCGCGATTGAGCCTTTTTCTGCTAGTCTAACACCTCCACTTCACGTTGAAGAGACTGAATCAAATATTTATAGTTTGTTGTAGGGCCATAAAGCTGTTTTCCTCCGTAACAACTCAGTTCAATTGGCATATAATGCTTCTGTGTACTATGTAATTTTCTATATTTTTATATGTTAGTGTACCAGTAACAGAATCGCAGTTTTTAATGTTTCTTAATATTTCAAGACATGAATGGAAGTTCATTCGAGTTCCGATCAACAGGCGAAAGATAAAATATTTCTAATTAATAAGTTAAAATAGTGCACTTCAGCTCTCTATCAAATTAATTTTGTTTTCTTTTCTAATATTAAATGTAAAAAGACTACTGATTTAATTACTATTTTTATTTTAAATAAAAAATAACTACATTGTTTACACAAAAATTCTAAATAAGTTTTATATTTATCAAAATCGACACATCTGTATATTTAGAAAGCGCTAACAATTTCGAGCGAGAAACTTCAAAAAATGTTAATATTTGTGAACAAAGCTTTCAAATCTGAAAGGTTCTTAGGGTCTATTTACATAGTCTTCTAAACCTTTTACAATTTATAATTTCTTGTTGCTGTATTTTGACCCGCTCGAGCTTTATTTTTTAAATAGTTTTTTTAAATCTTAGCTAAACTTTTCCTAAAGCAACGAAACATTGATTTAGCAATGGAAGCGTATAATAAATTAAAGACTAATTACGTTGTTTGAAAACAAACATATCATTAAAATGAAATATATACTAGAAATGTTAATGCACGCGCTATTAATTAATCCTGGAGGTAAATCATCGTTACTGAAATCTCTTCCAAAAATTCCAAAGGTTAGTAATGAGTCGTGGCTGTTTGTGGTAATTAACTTTATTTCCAAATCATTTTCATGATTTGTCTGCGTGCAGTACATGTAGTCAGTCGCTGGCATCAAGTCAGATTTTAAAGTGATAGGTTGATACCGGGAGTTCTCCGTGACAAAAGTACCATTAACAGAGATACTTTCAAATGTGACTCCTGTCGGCGAAAGCAAATTTCTTCCGCCGCAAGACTGATTGGTTCCATCCAAACAAGCTACCATGGCACAAATGCGCATCGCCAAGGTTTTGTTCTTATAGACTGGAGTTCTTCCATAGAACGCTGCTAATCTAAAGCAGAAGCTATCATCTGCAGTTAACGTACCTTTGATAACACCACTTACTTGTACACATAGTTTGGGGAAGTACTTGACTGTTTATCGACAACAATGTGGAAGTTGCAACAAAAATCACTTGTTCCACTGCAAATCCTCTCAGATATCACCTGGGTGTCCAAGTTTATGGTTTTGAAAGTATAAAGAGACAGGTCTGTGGTCGTTGTGTTGAACAGACTGGCGTCTGCTAATGAACTCGCTTGTATAGGTGGTCCACTCGATCCCTACAATAAGTAGTATTTAACATAGCACATTTTCAGTTTCGGATTAGAGCCTTTATTCTTGAATGTCATGATTAATGGAATTCAACACTTTACATATAAAATATTGTATTACTGCACTTATACTGTAAAAAGAGACAAAAACAATAAAGACAAAGATCATAATTAGCTGGCTACTTAAAATTCAAATTAAATTGATTGAACTGATCGCAAATCATATTATGAACGATGCGTTTCGGTCGGATATATGGCACAGCAATTATAACACCAGATTGGTTAAGCTCTATTGCACCCTGCTACCCCAGACAAAAAATACATTGATTATAAACTTGGAAGTCTCATGTCCCACAAACTTCCATGGATTATAAATATGTGCTTTATCGACTACGAAAAAACTGTCTACATAGACACACCAGACCTAATGATAAAATGTAATCAACATCATCAAGAACCTGTACCGAAATCAAACTACAATTATCAAATTTAATTAAAAGTTATAAGAGGGGTGAGTCACTTTTGTTCAACTTGCAAATCAAGCAAATGTTTACATAAAAAACAGTGTCTAGAAAATAAAAGTCATGGTAATTTCGAAATTCAACATCATGCTCGCAGTACCTTCAAAAGGTAGCTCATTGAATAGCCTAAAAAGTTCAAATAATTAAAAGCTGAGTTACTAATAACTCGATCCAGAAAAAGAAGAGATATCTATCTAAAGAGAAAAGAATAAGCTTAATCACTTTTTCAGGATATGAAACATTCCTACGGAGCCATGTGTTAGATATACAACATTGGCACCACATGGTTACATGTTACAACTTCGTGGTTTGACTTTACTATACGGAAGCGTGGTCAACAATCATCGAGCAGAGAATTTGTGCGTATCTCAGTGGATGTAGCTGTTTGAAAGGCCTCTACCGTGCACATATTGAAAAATTCCGGCTAGTATCCAATGTACCCGGCCACCCAGAGCGCAGCTTACCCATTCGGAATTCCGATCTCGAATCATTTGAGTGCCGTGGCATTTAATATCAATATCGGATGTATTTGAAGGAGCCCCCATATTGTTCCCATCAACCTTTTTGCCACTGCTATCAAAGATCTCCCGTCATATCGGGTGTAGAACAACACCAATCCGACGCTATCGAGCCATCTATCCACCAGGATATTCGCACGGCTACTGTGATCAACCACCTGCATTTCTGCGTTATTGCCGATTCATTTGTTTCACCAAGCTAAGTTGAATACGTTTTATTAATTTAGTATTGATTGTGTGCCATACCGCAAATGTATAATATATTACATGTACTAAACTAAGGATTTTCTGCATGCTTGAATTTGTGCAATAAGTTTCAGGTCTATCCCTATTAGACGTACAGCTCTGCGCCAGTTTAAGAAAAGTGTTTTCATCCGTGGAATTCCTTCCCTTGCACACACATGTGTAGGAATTTTTTCCGTTCTATGTGACGGCACGAGCAGGTATTGTTTGTTACCATTGTATATTATGGTTTTGGCCTTCCGCTCGCGGCCGCATAAATGTATTTTTATTAATGCTATTGTAATAAAGTCGCCGTATGTTTTTTATTTGTGAAACTAAATGCAGTTCTTTGTATTCCTGCAGCAATATAAGCTGTTCAAGACCACAAAACAAAGTAGGTCAAAATTTTGGAGCTGAGCACGCCCATGATTCCTATCGCCAAATGGCATTTTGCTATGGGTAAAATGCGCGTCACTTTGATGGAACGTTAATTTTACCGTCCTCTTTATGCTATTTTGAATAATTTTGTTCTAACATCTTGATTCACTACTTTTTCGAGGTCAGCGAGCCAGTTTTAACGGCCTTCAATCGTACCAATAGATTATTGATTCGTTGTTAGGCGTTTCTAGGTCAAGTATTCAAATGTTTTTACACATCTGCAACGATGAATTTTGTAAAGGCGCGCTTTACCTCATTCTCCTCTATCAGCGTTTTTCGAAATAACTGCACATATTCAGTTTGTTAGTAAACCTTTGTCCTAGTTTGGCGCCTTTTAATAGTAACTTAGAAGGGCAATATATGGTATACAGGACAATATACAGGATCGATATGGCTTAATTTAACGAAGACAACTGCGTCTAATTTATCTTTCCCATTTGATTGTAGATTCGTCTGACGTTGCATATCGTGTTCTGACGACGGGAGCTGAAGGTATGTGTGCATTTGCTCTCTTCTCTTTATGATTTTAATTAGGCACTCATGTTTCATGAATTTTAGAGCCGACGCTGAAGTCATAAAAGTATGAGATACTAGTTTATGTTACTAGTTTAGCATTCGAATTTTACAACCGTTGCTGGGTTTCCGTTGTTAGTTGGAAGCTTTTACGGTCTTCTTCATTTTATTTGCGGAGTGCAGATTCTCAACTATTTGTTGAAAGCTCTTGCTGAGCCTCCGTCGAATATTCTACAACTTTTTTGTGGTTGATTGTTGCCGATTGTTGCTGTTTGCTATTCGGTGCCATTTTAACTTAATTGTGGGAGTATTGAAACACCAACCTGTGTTGCTCAAGGTAAAAAATTACTTATATTTTGCTTTCGCTCCCGTCACCTGCTAATTTGGTATTACGTTCGAATTTCGTCAGTGATTACTTGTGCATTTATGAAGCATTCTAAATTTTACGTGGTGGTATACTATTATTGCCCTCTTACTATGTTCAACCTGTAGCATCACTACATTTCTCGGTAATTTAATCTGCCCAGGGATCTGTTGCCTATTTAAATATTGAACCTGGCCATGTGTTACACTAATACAGTTGCTCAAGTAACTTTTGTTAATTGCGATATTTTGCAACCTATTACCCATGACGGTAAACTCCTATAATTAGTGGCCCCAACAGAGTTGACTGTATTTGTGGCTTTCACCTGTAAGGTGGGTCGCGCTTGCAATGCATGCCAATTTGTGTAAATTAATTGTTGTAACTTGTAACCGAACCACTGTTATTGTTCATACTAGCATTAGTGTGTTTAAGAGTTCCCGCAAGCTAATGCACTTATCGGTTATATTAAAAGACTCTTTGGCCCTTTCTGATCATTATAATACCTTTTTCTAGTTATAGAAAAGAAACACACGCTGTAGCTAGTCGACCCTCCAATTCGTCTATGTAGCCTGAACGTTTGTTTGGTACGATTTGAAGCTGGTTAAAATAATTGAGTCTGTTAGTCTGGGCTTGAGTTTAAAATTTGTTTGCCGTTCATAGTAAAATAAACTCGGAACATAGCGGCAATTTTCCTGGCTGAAATTCTCCAGTGCATTACTGGCAGACAAACACCAGATGGATCCCTCAAAACACACGAATTTGTCCCCGTATCGTTGCAGGTATAATTGTTTGAACTATAGCAGGCAATCCCACCCCTTTATTTTCTCAAATATCCAACCCTCAAGCTGAGCTATTGGACTCCTTTAATATTATTACCTGTGGTAAACGGGGTTTCGCCTGTAACAATAGGAGCGACAAAGCATCCAACGAGTTAACTTTTTGAGAAGTATTTTATTTTTTTGTAACTTTCTACAGTAACAGCGTGTTAGTGAGGTATCTTAAAGGTAAAGTGTAGGTGTTTTTTTTTCTTTCAACTTATGTTGAATTTAACAAAGGCCGCAATGGTAAACGATATACTTGTTTTAGCTTACTTGGCAAAAGTTGGAAGTGTCTTTTCTCGATTTCAGCTTCGGCACTTGCTGTACGATGAGCTTAGATTTGTTAGCACCGGAAAAGTATGCCTCCACAATTCTTCCATCAGCGAGATAAATGCCACTACCACTGTTCCTTTTTGAAGGATCGTTTAAACCGGCCGCCAGTAGATTAACTCCGTTTGCTTTCGCATATCCATGTTGCACAGAATTAGCTGAAATGAGATTAAATGAAAGTATACATCTGGGCAAACTTTATAGAGTAAATTAACACAATACTTCCATAGTTACAGTTCGGCATATTACACCCCACATTCCTTATATGCAAGATTTAATCATTTCTCTTTGGCTAAATCTTTACATGTAAATAAAGTTAATTTTATTACCTTGTTTCTTTTATCTTTACTCAGACATTTGATCCTATTTCCGCCAAATTAGAAACATCATGCTGTGCATGGGGTTCTCAAAGAACTATACACAAACTCACTTTTATTGTATACAGCGATTTCTTTGCTTGGAGCCTAAGAAGTAGTTCAAGGTGGAAAGGTAAAAGCAAAAAGAAAAGTACTTGGAGGTTATATAGATGTGCCTTTATTAAGATAGCGCAGAAGAAGGAAAAGAAGAAGAATAAAAGGAAGAAGTAATTTTAAAGATGTTTGACGAAAAATTTCTCTTTTAGTCATCATTTTCGTGTATGTTGATAAAAATATATTTTTATGCAGCACACTTTAGCGGCATATCCTTAAATATATTAAAACCTGCAAGCAGGCATATTTTCTCTACCTTGATAAAAGGGCAATTCCGAAAGCCAGGCTACCGGATATGCGATGTCAGTGACTGCTGGATCCAATAAAACATCCAAAGCGGGGCTCTTAAAGACCGCATCGAAGCACACAAATGTCGCAAACGTGACACCAAAGTCCGTTTTGAAGGTGGCAACTGTATGGGGCCCCGCTTGAAGATAATCTTCTCCAAACAAATTAATTTTGCGGTACCTTAAAAAATTGTAATAAACTTTACGTATTGTACCGTTTATTACCAATACCTGGCTATAACAAAGCCGTTTCTATCAAACACTACATTGGTATTATGGTACACTATCTTGTTCTTGTTGTGGTTATACCGAGATTCTATCAAATTTACCACCACATAAATCTTGTGCTTTTGGACAGTACACGATAGATCAACCAGGAACTAAAAAATATTAATTTTGGTAAGAGGTACAAATGGATTCTGGAATAAGTACCTTAGTGTAGCTGGTGCTACTCTGGCAGGGGGATATTTTTTGATTAGGGTCGGGCACTTCAGCACTTATCTCTTTGAGTTGACTCGGTTGCAAAACCCAACCGGTGAGGCCATATTCTGGAAAAACTAATATCTGCACATCCTGAAAATAAAAAGGTGAGACGAAGATGATTATCTTAATACCATTTAAATGCATGTTATCGAAATCACAATCAGCGTATGTTAAGACATTATATTTTACAGTTCTTTTAAAGTATATGTAATCATAAAACTTAATATTTTTAAGTTAGCTTACATGATATGCGGCTTGCTGGATGTAATGTATGTATTCCTGCACATTATCTTCGAAGTTTTGCTTCAAGGTGTATCCTGCGGTGTTCTTCGGTGCATGCTCTAGGACTGCCGCTTTGTACACGTCCTAAAGTGTAAATAAATAAGAATTTATTGTACAATTCGTGATATGAAAGTATAAGCTTATAGTATTTCGTTTGCACCAAGCACAATTTAAATCAAAATACAAGGTGTAGTAGATATGCCTCAAGAATACTACCTTATAGTACTGCTTATGCCAATGTAATCTCTCTATCTACAACTATCTTTATCTACATACATACTGGAAATACACGTTTAAAGTGCAGCATCACAGTTCATAACTGAAATTGCGTATACATTAGCAAGTTAGACTAGACACTGACTTGCCAACATGGAGGGCTAGTGCGGCGTTTTAATAACCAACACCCCCTTTTATTTCAGGTGAGTAAGATTCAAAATGCGTAAAAAGGAGAATTAACCCAAAAATAAATAATAAAGATAAGCAGGGGGAAACCATAACTGGCAGAGGCAAGTACCAAGAACGTACGAGATAATTTTATCAAAAGCTGTATTCCTCAGTAAAGAATTACCACATTTCAATAAACAAACTCAAAATAACAGTAAATAATCTAAACTCAAAGCATATGCACCCTACTGATGTAGAAAAAAGAAAGCAAATATAAAATAGTAGAACTGCAGGGCATAGAGTGATACCAGACATGCTAAATGACGGAGGCGATAGACTGTATAAAAAACTAGCAAAATATTTCAACAGATGCACTGCAGAAGGGACATCCCACTTGGATGGGAAAACGCCATTGCGATACTGATACTTGATACATAAAATGTAAGGCAACAGCAGATTTAGAGAATTATCGCAAAATAAGTTTACTGTCACAGGTCTATAAACTATTTTCTCGAATACTAACAAATAAAATTGAGAACAAGTTAAATTACCTTTATGAATTGGATTCCTCGTCTAAAAAAACAACATTGCAAATACCGAGAAAGTGCACATAAACGGAGGTGTGAGAAAGGGTGATGCATTATCTCCAAAGCTTTTTACTCTTGCTTTAGAAAATATTTAAAAAGCCTACCTGGAAGGGTAAAGGAATTTTATTAGAGGGAAACTTCATAATGTAATGTTCGCTGATGACGTGGTAATAATATATCATAAATCATAATATCAATTATTAAAATTAATTATGAAGGACCGACAACGAAGCAGACAATGCAGCATTAGAAAATGATATGAAACAAAAATCACAAATAAAGAGAAAGAACAATTTGAAGTTAGTGGTGATATCATCGGTCATCGGAGTTGATAGCTCTTTCTGCTTGAGCCACACACGAACGACAGGTAAGGTAAAATTGACTTATAGAAACTTCCACAGATATAAAACAATTGCAAGAGCATTTAAAATATTATCATATAACGTACGAATGCTGACCTTAAGAGACAAATTCCTAGAAATAGAGGAAGAGCTAAAGTGTATAAATTGGGATGTAGTTGGACTCTACGAGGTCAGATGACGTGAGAGCAGCTCCTTACCCTAAAATCAGGTCGCATGCTGCATTGTAACGGTAACTCTGAAGATTCAATTAGTGAAACAGGATTTCTTATACACAAAAAACACTCGCAAATGGTGACCTTCAAAAGAGTAGCAGAGCGTGAAGCATACGTGATTCTAACATTAAATGAACATTAGACAGGCTTATGCCTCTACAACCACTCATGAAGACGAAGAAGTCTTACTGCACTTTCCTTATTGGCGATTTCTGTTCCTAACTTGGAAACTCAGATGGACGAATTGGAAACAGCTATGAGAAATGTGGATTGGAGGGTAGAAATAGAAGAGGTCAAATGCTCCTAAATTTTCGACATGAACATCAGCTTTATTTAATGAATAGTTTGTTCAACTTAGCAAATGGCCAATTGAAAACTTATGTTCTTGTGCGTTTTCCAATTGCATCCTTTCCACACTCGTATTACAGTACACTATTATTTCATACTGTATGGTATTTCAATTCCAGTCTGGAAATGGAACTTTATGGTACAAGTCCGGTAAAAATTTTGCGATACTGAAACAGTACCCTGTGACAAACAATGTCAACAAAACAAATCGGTTGCTATCACAGTTTTATTAAAGTGGCCAGAATATTTTCGAACAACGAAACGAAATCAATAAGTTTTCGTCAAACAATTAAAAAACACGATACAGTATGAAATAAAATGTTGTACATTGCCTGTATAATAATTTTACAACACTCCTTTCGATATCCAAGACTGGAATCATTTGTCGTCTTGTCCGTGAACATTTCATTCGTGCCGCAAAAGCAAAAATTAATTTTCCGGACTTATAAAGTAGGTAAGTAACTATTTATTTTTATATTTTATATTTCGTTATATATGTCAAGGTATTGCTTTCCTTCCCTTCGCTTTCTCTGCCGCTCTTATCGGTTATCTTTTCTCTAACACAAGCGGAAAACCAATGTGACGTCGGAATTGTTCAGAAAGTACACACAAGTAACAGACGAATTAATTCGATTCAAATGAGTGACTAAATCAACACCTCGACGGAAAGAATACCGTACAAGCTCAGAATATAACAAAGCAGAAGAAAACACGAGAAAGTAAGAAGAAGAAGTAAATAAAAAGGTAAACATAGGCAACAATAACAAAAAAATGATGGACGAACTAAAGCAACTGATAAAATTTTAAAAAGACGAAATAATGTTAAAGATATTTACAAATTTTCAAAGAAGAACAAAGCGAGCAAAGAAAAATTGTAAAAATAAACAGAAAATTTCAAATATTGAAAAAGGAGAAAATAAAACCATCTAACTATACAGGGTGTATTAAAAATGGCCCATAATCTTCAGGTAGAGCTATTCTTTGACTAATTCTGAGTCGAAAGTCTTAATACTAAAATGTTAGATTGCTCTTCATGAGCTCTCACGAGTGGTGGATTAAAAAAAATCTTAGGCAAAGTTTCTTCTTTGTTTTAGATACGTCAAATTGTCATAGAGGAAAGTTATTCAAAATGTAACATGATGGCCCCATGCAACATCTTAGATATATCGGGCTACTTTTATGAAACCGTGTGCATTAGATGAAGTACTTTTTGGGTAACACGGTTTCATAAAAGTAGTCCGATATTTCTGAAATTTTGCATGGGGCCATACTTTTACATTTTGAATAACTTTCCATCATGATGTTTCGGCGTATTTAGAATAAAAAAAGAGACTTTACCTGAGAAAAAAATGTTTTTATCTACCACTCGTGAGGGCGTATGAAGACCAATCCAACATTTTAGTATTAAGATTTTCGATTCAGAATTAATCAAAGAATCGTTCTACCTGAAGATTATGCGCTATTTTAAATACATATAATTGAGGAAGATTTGGAAAAGGTTTAACCAAATGTATATCGTGTAAATGCAAAATTGGGTGGAGAATACGGAAACAACAAACAATATTATGAAAATTAACGGATTTTACTGATTAAAGCTATAGAAAGCTGAAATGGAGTCTGATCACTACTTAGAATAAAAACAAAAGGACTGTACGCAACAAGGTAAAAGTAAAGAAAGAGAAAAAGATTAAAAAGAATATAAATGTTCAAGAATTTAAAAAAAAATTAAAAACCTATAATCATAAACTGAAACGGCAAATAAAGCAGCCGGGAATAAACATAAATACTGAACAGCAAAACTACAAAGTCGAGCATGCCAATCAGAGTCACACATCCAAGAATTATCAGTAAGAAAACAGAGAAAATGTGATATCGATTGTGATTCAAAAACAACGAAGAAAAAAGAACTTAAATTATTATGTAGAGAATAGAAAAGGAAATATAATGACGGAATGGCGCAAGAAATAGAAAAAAAAAGTTCAAAAACAAAGAAATTGGAAGTCTCTATAAAAAGATACAATATTGAAAAGTGGGTGCTAAAATATTACAAAATGTTGTAAGAACATAGACGGGCAATTAATTGCAGAAGAAAAGAGAATTGTTGAAAAATTGAGGCAATAGTTTGTTGGATTACTGAATAACATGGAAAAGAAGAAGTAAAACAATGTAAGATAATGTAACAGTAGAAAAGATATAAGTGATCCTGCCACTAACAAAACAATCAATAAATAGACGAAATTATAATGAATTGAAAGAATTAGCAAGCTACAGAGAAAAATGAACTAATAAAATACGCCACAGAAGTAATGAAAGGAAGAATATACGACTTAATAGTGGAGATATGGAAAACAGAAACTGTGCAGAACAGTTAGGGAAACGTGGCAATACATCAGATACATAAGAAATGAGAAACAACTGATTGGCGTAATAATTACTGTGAGATTTCACTCCTAGATACAACGTATAAGATATTCGCCACTACAACACAAAGAGGAAACTAACGATTTTGCATAAAATATGCTATCAGCGAGGAAATCGAAAGGACCGTTCAGTCTGCGGACTAAATCTTCTCGATAAAAATGAGACAGGTACTATGTACAGGAGGGACAAATTTCAATGTTTTCATAAGAAACCTCGATAACTATAGAAGATATGGAAAAATGGACCTTCATCTTCGACCTCTTTTTTCGAGAAAAACTTAATGGTGAAATCCAAAATGGCTATCGTCTTTTGTTTTCGAGTTATAAGCAAAAGTTCGATTTTTCGACTTTCCGTTCTTGACTAGATCTCGCTTGTTTATGAAAATACAAAAAAGTAATTTCTACGTTGCATTTTTTTGATAAGAATGCAGTGGCGTAGTCAATTTTTCAAAACTATTTTCGTAATTCGAGTTATAGCATAAAGTTTATATTTTTACATGGAACGCATAGTTGGCTTTGGCATCAAAAGAAAAACAATTTTATCCCATCCATTCCAAAGATATATACCGTTCATCAAAAACGTAATAATTTTATCCAAAAACATTATTTTCGGTATATATAAAAAAATCTAATGGAATAATTAATAATCTTCTTGTTTTTCCAAGTACAAATCTTTAAAGAATCTATTTGACAAATCTGAATTTTGAAATTAAGTCTTGTGAAATTCTAAAAAATATTGCAAATTCTGAAAAAATCATTGTTTGCGAAAGTTCAAGAACAGAGTTGTTTTTTGGTTTTGATGTTGTTCAGTTAGCTAAAACTAACAAACAAACAAAATCTCATTGACATATGGCTTAGTTTCCGAAAAATATCACTTTTTGGACTTTGACAATTTCGAAAAACGCCATTTTCTAACTAAGTAAAGATCGCTCGATATATGTGACATGGACTAAATAAGTTTTCAGACCGACACAAATTCCTGCCGTCAAAAGTTTTTTTTGAAAATTAAAAAATGAAAATTCATCCTATTAGATACTGACTTTTTGGCGGTCACTGTATATAGTTACGAAGAAAGTAAAAAACAAAAAAAAAAGAGAAAGAAAACAGGCTTAATAAAAAAATTGGAAGAAAACAGTATATATTTGAAAGAGTTCAGAAATTTGCGTATCTAGAAGGCAATATACGTACCTCCATGCAACCAGTGGAATAGATACAAGAAGAGCTAAATGACATAAAAGTGCGCACAGTGTGTTAAGCATCCTTAATTCAGAAATCTGGTGTGATACACTCACACAACTTCCTTTTACAGTGATCTTATAATTAGTCAAAAATTTCATTTTTAATTTTTAACCATTTGTTAAAAATTTTCAAAAATTACAAATTCTACAAAAACGGTACAAAATCGAGTGTTAGTTGAAGAGACAAATTTTCTCTAGAATTTTAAGGTGAATTCAAAAATGTAATAATATACCGGGTGTTTTATTTAAAATAGGAGTTGATAAAAAAAATAGAAAAAAAACAAAAGAAACCCACTTTAGAAGTATTCAACTGGAAAATCACCTATCTCACATCAATACACATTAAAAATGTAAGAAAAATGTAAAATTTAAAAAAAATCGTTAGAGCCGTTTTTGAAAAAATCGAAAAAAACTGAAAAATCACAAGAGTAAACACCTACTTCCGGTTATGCGATTTTGTTCAAAAGCTTGCTGTATCATCTACATAGTACACAAAACTTATATATGAAGTTTCAATGCCATATCTCTTTTCGTTTTTGAGATATTCTGTTCACAGACACACACACAGACAGACAGACAGACACACAGACAGACCAATGAAAAAAAATATGTTTTTTGGGATCAGGGGACTCTAAAACGTGAAGATCTGTTAAAAACTCAATTTCGAATTTTTGGGGTGAATCCAATACTTCCTTTATAGTAGTAAAAGGAAGTAAAAAATGCGTCAAGAAAAGCAACAGTAACGCTTTATACAAGAATTTTATGATCAGCTGTGATGGATGCTTGTGAGACTTGGATTATAAATAAAGCACTGCACGAAAGATTAGAAAAATGGAAAAGAATAATTCTGAGAAAAAATATGAAGCAAAAGAGTGAATCTGCCTTCCACATAACCCTACAATTACCAATCTTATAAAAATCTAGAGACTAAAATGTTTGAAGAACATGCAAAGAATGCGAGAAGAAACGGTACCAAAAATAGTATTGAAGGGAAGGTTTGTAGGTACAAGAAGAAGAGAGAGTTAAGAAAAAGGTGGACTAAAATGGTGACGGGAGAACTAAATAAAATAAATCTTTAAATGGGAGAAAATTGCAAAAGACAGGAAAGAATGGAAGAAAGTGACAGATAGCTATTTTCTACTCATATTAAATAATATCTACATTATTGATGCGTTTTAATGGATAAAGTTATGAGCTATTCAAGTAATGGAATAACATTTTTTTATTCAAATGTTGTTAGGCAATCATATGCCGAGTTTTTCATGATGCTTTAATACATCATGAAGGTGGTATATAAATCAGGAGGCTCTGATAAATCCAAACGTCAAACCTTAGTGTCAGTAACAAAATTAATAAAAATAAATTATTTAAAACGAATAGGAAAAGTACAGTATTTAACTGATAGCCAAAATTTTATCCTCGTGAATAATATCCAACTTTCTCACTCGTTGAGGAATATACTATTAATTCACTGGTAGATTTATACAAAAAATATTTTACTCTTGCACATTGCGATGATCTTTTTATGGATATTTAAATGAATTCCAGTAATTTATTGAGGGCTTTCGAAACAACTGGGCAGAAATTTCTTTCTATCTACGTACCTATATATGCAATAGTCACCCCTCCTTCCTTAATAAAGTTATTAAAACTTTACGATACGTATTTTAATTATACACCGATTGACTACACTGAAATAGGATTTGGATACGTAATTATTTTATATTACGACAATTATGTGATGTTCTTTATATGTCTCATTTGACTGTACGAATTCTATTTCTTGTTTACAAATGATTCTCAATTAAGACGAATTCAAGTACTTCTTATGCCCATTATTTATGAGTCATTAATATTTAGTTATTAAATCTTACTAAGTCAGTAGAACATGTAATCCCAAAACAAATCGGTTCACGCAATATCTAGACTGCTTATTATTTCTGAAAAATAATTTTTGTTTAATGAAAACTTATGTAAAATTTTTGTGACAACCCCAATAAACGTCAGTGTCACTTCAAATCATGTACATGGAATATCAATTGCAAATACCTCCCTGTTACAATACCTATCTATTTATTTATTTAAAGTAGGTACACATAACAGACTGATGACAAGGGCATACATAAATTAAAAAAAAAGAAAATGAATCAGTCATCAATCCAAACCGCAGTGTACACAGCTTGTTAATAAAAGAAAAAAGGAAACAATTTACATATTATAAAAATATACATCAACTGTACAGTGAGAGTACATTACTAGCCTAGTTTTTCGTTTAACAGACGGGAGTTATGTAATTGGTGTTTATATGTATCTAAATTACTATTAAACAGGTCCACATCTCTGTAGTTAGCAAAAAGCAAGTTAAAGGATCTACACATTCTCTATAAAGGGTTGTTATACGTAACATTATTCGTACATGTCGGGATGTCAAATACCATACGATTGCGGGTACGAGATAAGGTATTAAGTGAAATATCTGACAGAAGTGAGGTATGGGCACTATTATTTAAAATTCTATGCAGATAAATCAATTCATACCTTTGTCGTCTGCTTGATAAGGTATCAATCTTAAAATGTATAAGTCGGGCCTCATATGAATATAATTGTCGGTTAAGACCATATCGATAGCATAAGGATCTCAAAAAAGAGCTCTGAACCTTTTCAATCCTGTTTGAATGAACGCTGTAATATGGCGACCAAATGATAGAGGCATACTCGTGTTTGCTTCTGAAGAGGCTTGCATACAATTTTAATGCACTCATTGGACTTTTGAAACCCTTAGTTATTCTCAAAATAAATCCACTTAGTTTGTTACAATTCGTAGCAATATTGTCATAATGCTCTTTAAACGTTAATTTATTACCAAAGATAACACCTAGGTCTCTGATAACAGTCTTGCGTGATAAAATTTGACCACTTATGTAATAGTTATGATCAATAGTGCTGATATTCTTTGTAAATGTAACCACGAAACATTTAGCGACATTTACAGGCATGGAATTCAAAACACACCAGTTGGAAATTGTATCTAAATCAGTTTGAAGATCCTGACAGTCTTGTACGTTATTTATTACCCTAAATATCTTTAGGTCATCAGCGTAAAGTAGGCAGTCACATTTGATAAGAGAAATAAGGTCGTTAACAAATATCATAAAGAATAACGGACCCAGGTGTGAGCCCTGCGGCACGCCGGAACGTATAGCAACAGAGGAGGATGTATATCCGTAAAGAGCTACCACTTGGCTCCGATTACTTATGTAGGACTGGACCCACATATGCAGACTCCCGTGTATGCCGTAGGCAGCAAGTTTGTGACATAATAGCACATGATTAACTTTATCAAACGCTTTTCGAAAGTCTGTATAGATAGAGTCAATTTGTTTATGTTTTCCAAATGCCTTACACAAGAAATTTTTATACTCTAGTAAGTTAGTGACAGTAGACTTTCCCTTAATAAAACCATGCTGACGAGGCGAAATTAGAGGATTAATGTGACTGTAAATATGAGAGTAAACCAAAGACTCAAATACCTTAGCTATACAAGATAGGATGCTAATAGGACGGTAATTTTCACACCGAGAGCTATTCCCTCCTTTCAATATAGGAATAATGTGAGCAGTCTTCCAAGAAGAAGGTAAAACTCCGTTCGCTAAGAATCTGTTGAATAAAATATGCAAAGGATTTAATAGCTCTTCGGAGCACATTCTCACAAAATAAGCAGGAAGACCATCGGGACCCGGACCCGGATCCAAATTCCGCAATTTCTGTAGAATATCATTTCTGCTAATGACAATCGATGACAGTACCGAACTGCTTCTCATTTCACTGTGACACTCATGTACAGTTACGGACACCTCAAAGTGCACGGTTTTTTGTTACTATGGTTATTTTTGCGATTTTTCGGCTTATTAAATGAGGGTTTCTCCAGTGGCGTTGCTTGTGATGGTAAGAATAGGTATTACTTTTTTAATGTTTGTATTTTAGCAAAGTTTCACAAGTAAACAAACTATACATATAATAATATGTATTTAATAAATATGTATCAGTATTCAATTGCTACTACGCTTTGCAGTTTGTTTCGCATAGAGTTGACCAATGTTTCCATATTGTATCTTCTCAGTTCCTTCCAAGCATTTATTATTCTTTCCCATAATTCATCGGCGTTGTTTGGTGCAAACTCCCTGGTATAAATTTTTTTAGTTAAATACCCCCAAACATTTTTGATAGGGTTCAAGTCCGGACTTTTTGCAGGCCATGGTAATAAATTGATATTATTCTCATCAAACCATCAATGAACAATCCCTGCTGCATGCACAGGACAGTTATCCTGTGAAAATAATGTTATCAATTACGTTAACATACACAAAATTAATTAATTAAGTAATATCTTGCCCGTTGAAAAGTAAATTGATTAGGAAAGACCTCCTCTTACAGATGGCAGCATCACATTTTGCAAAATATTGCAATAATTTTCAGCATTCAGTCGACCATTAATTCTATAGCATGCCCCAGATCCGTGAGCATTGATCCATCCCCATACGTTTACAGAGAATCGTCCACTACTTAAGGGTTGAACATAATATTGCTCCTCAAATCTTGAATTTTGTGGTCCATACACCCTTAATCATCAATTGGTAAATGATTGAAATACCTTTTCATCTGAGAAAACAGTCCTGTTCCAAAAATCGTCGATATCATTCAAATAGTCGGTTGCAAACTGTATTCTTCGTTCTTTCTTCTCTGGGGTTAAAAAATCTTTTCTTGCAGAAGTCTCTACTGCCAACGATTTTTAATTTTGAAAATGCAGCTCTTGCTCACATGCAAATCTGCTGCGACTGGACTCAGCGACCAGTTCTCTTCCAGTTTTGTAATAGCTCGCATTTTCTCTGCGACAAATGCCTGAGAATATTTCGAGTTTTCAGTTCTATGACAGTTGATGACAAACGTAAACGTCAAAACTCGACGTCTATGATTAGAATATCGTATTACACGCTAAAAATCTGCCGTGCACTTTGAGATGGCCGTAACGGTACAACATTGGGAGTATTGTCAAAAACAGAAGCGAAAAATTGGAAAATAATTCACATATACCAACCACGTCCGACGAGCTTAGTCCCTCATAGATCATAGTGCTCGGAATACCTTTGCTAGCATTTTTACTTCTTACATACGTCCAAAAAAGTTTGGTATTTGAATCAAGGGCGGTCTCAATATTGTCTATAAATACCTTGTAACATTTAGAAATCAATTCCTTGCTCCTTTTACGCAATAAGGAAAAGGTATCATAATCACGAGGATTTCCATACTTCTTATAGCGTTTGTGCATTTTCAGTTTATCCTGAATACATTTAAAGTATAGCTAAACCAAATAGGATAATCAAGGGAGTCATTCCTTTTTAATGGAGTAGGGGAGATGTGGGTATAGTGGCCACCCGAGGTAAAGTGGCCACGACTAATTTTCCTTATCCTGCTAACGCCATCTGCGCGATAAAGGGCTGAACTATTGCAGGCTTCATTACCGTCAACTATAAAAGAAATATAGAAACCATAACATCTATGCATCAGATGATATCTGCATAATTGTGTTTTGGCACGTGCCTGATGTAGTGTTGAGGTTGAGTTCAGTTAGCTGTGCAACGCAATTGGTAAATGTGAGTGTGCTAAGTTTTTGCAGAGCCGAAACATATGGTATTAGGTATGTATCCATTGATGAATATGCGAAGTACATTTTGTAGGTTATGACATTTCTAATGAGTTGCAAGATGGGTGAAAGTGGCAAGTGGCCACCAAGTGTCCACTATACCCTGTGTAAATATTGGAGTGGCCACTTTAACCCATCAATTTTTTATTGAGTGTAAACTTGAAAATTTATTTCCAGAAAATGCCAAGGAAGTATATTAGAACGTCACAGCAGGGATCATGGGATCCTAAGGCTATGGCACAAGCAATCAAAGTCGTAAAAGAACAGCATATGCCATTCCAAACAGCCAGTAAAATTTATAATGTTCCGCGAAATACTCTCAAAAGAAGAGTCCTAGATAAAAATAGAGATGCTAAAGGGAATATTAAAGTCTTAGGCGCTATCCGCCCAGTTTTTACTTTGGATCAAGAATTAGAAATAGTTCAACATATCCAGGAACTGGAAACTCGATTTTATGGTCTCACTAAAAAAGACGTTAGATCACGTGCTTATCAGTTATCTGAGAAAAAAGGCTTGAGGCATACTTTCAACAGAGCCAGCTTGCTGGGGTAGACTGGCTAAAGGGATTTCGTGACAGACATCCGGAAATTAGTCTTCGCACACCTGAAGCCACTAGTGCGGCCCGAGCTAGAGCCTTCAATAAGCCTAGTGTTGATAGATTTTTTGGTCTTTTAGATGAATGCATTAGTCGATTCCCATACAGACCTATGAGAGTTTTTAATGTAGATGAGACGGGACTTACAACCGTGCAGTCTAAATCGAGCAAAATTTTTGCACTAAAAGGGCGAAAACAAGTAGGCAGCCTCACATCTGCGGAAAGAGGAGTTTTATCAACAGTTGTCGTCTGCATGTCTGCTGGTGGCTCATTCATTCCCCCAATGATAATAATTTTTCCTAGAGTGAGAATGAAAGAAGAGTTAATGGACGGAGCTCCACCTGGGACTGAATTCGCCTGTCATAAATCAGGATGGATGCAGCTGGAAATTTTCACTAAATGGTTTGAGCATTTTCTGAAGCATGCGAAGCCTACAACCGAAGACCCTTGCTTATTAATACTATAGAACGTCTCAGGGTGACAAGACAGCGTGGAGAGGATAGGGAATGCTTTCCTTATGGGAATTTCGCTCCGACGCCGACGTTGCCAGTTCTATGCAACGGGTGATGGTAGAAGTTGACCGAAATAGACGAAAACCAGAAGTTCCCAATAAGTTCTCACGCAAAATTTTAATTCAGAAAGCATCATTTGTAGTTCAGATTAATCAGTTTGAGAAAGTATAATTTGTAATTCAGAAACTATTATTTATACAGGGTGATTTATAATAGGTGTAAAACACTTTACTATCTTGTTCCGGAAGTAATTTTAAGATAAAAATGTCATATGGACATAGGTCATATTCCAATTAGTTACAGAACTACAACAGATTTAAATTTTAGTGAATTAGTAATGATTATTAAAGAACAATTTCAAAACATAAGTAAAAACAAATTGGAATATGACCTATGTCCATATGACATTTTTATCTTAAAATTACTTCCGGAACAAGATAGTAAAGTGTTTTACACCTATTATAAATCACCCTGTATAGAAGATTATAAATAATTAATACCTATATCTTATCATTTTTAAAACTGAAGTAATTTACTGCACATCAGGTTTAACGTCTGCTGTATGCATCAAATTGGTTCTTAATTACAACCATAATGAGGGTGACAAATTTGTAGTTCCAAAAGTTTGAGTGATTCATAACTACTTTCTAATACAAAATAAATTAATAAGCCATTAGGGTAATTTTTGTACAAAATATGTTTAGTCTTCATCTGTTCTCAGAGCCTGTTGACATATTCCATTTGCGATTATTTTTGCATAGTGTTCTATACATTTATCTATTGTTAGTGCTTTTATTGTTGTTTATTGTTGTTTTGACCACTCAATGGAGGAAATTGTTAAATGGAAACGTGGACAATCTTTGCAAGTTTCAGAAAAGCAAATAGTAATGAATCTCGTCAGTTACCATTTAAATCAAACAAATGATGCAGATAGTGATAGTGACATTAATAGTGAAGCGAACAATAGTGACAGCGAGTAGTGATACACGAATTGTACAATTTTTAAACTTTACAATTAAAAATTATAATCAGTTACTGTTTTTTCCAATTTCTATTTTAAATATATAAACTCGATTGCCGTGAAACACATATTCGTTTTATTTATTTTTACCGGCTATCAAGTCCACTAAATTTGGCGAATTTTATGCTTGTTAAAACCTAATTTTACTCATTAAAAAACTATGACAAGTTCCGATTAAAAGAATTATGTGTTTGTGGTAACGGAGATCCTACTGTACGTAATTGTTTCGTTTTTAAACTTGTTTGAATGCCACTGACAAAACGTACCAGGTAATGAGGGATTATAGTTAAGCTGTCTCTATTACAATAGCCGGATTTGTTTGTCTGTGATGGGGGCATATTTTCTACAGAACACTTTTGTGGAGACATATGGCATCGCTGTTTGCCATAAGGCCCTGTACTGTCTAGTCACCCTGAGACGCAGTATAGATGGGCATGTTACACATACAAAAAACTTGGATTTCATCAATATGGCCCGTGATAATTTTGTGACTGTGTTGTGTCTACCGCCCCATTGTAGTCACAAATTACAGCCACTTGATGTGGCATTTATGGGGCCCTTAAATACGTTTTATGTTCAAGAGATCGAAAAATATCTTAAGAATAACCCAGGAAGAACCGTATCACAATTTCAAGTTGGCAAATTGTTTGGTGCTGCATATCTTCGAGCAGCAGTGCCTACAACAGCTATAAATGGCTTCAGACATTGTGGAATTGTTCCGTATAAGCCACATGTGTTCAGTGATATAGATTTTGCTGCAGCTGAAGTTACTGATAGAGATGTTGAAGTTAGAGAAGATCATCCGGAAAACGAAAATTCCAATGATGAAGACAACAAAGCAAATGATGCAGCAGATCCAATTCCTTCAACCTCGCAAACTAACAAACGACCTGTTGATCAAAACATGCATAATATCCAAAATAGTGGACCAAGCTGCTCGGGGTTACTCGTCAGTCCAAAAGACATCGTTCCGATTCCAAAATGTAAAACGGAAATGCAGAGAAATAATAGAAGAAGAGGTTCTACCGCAATAATCACAGACAGCCCTTATAAGAAAGAGCTAGAAATAGCAAAGGAATCTAAAAAACCAGCAACAGTTAAACGACAACTTTTCGAAAGTAAGAAGACTAAAAGCAAGGTTGTGACAAAGAAATCAAGAATTCCTGTTAAAGATGACACAAGCAGCAGTGACGATGATGCGCAGGAAGATGTCGAGTGTCTCTACTGCTCAAGCCTTTTCTCAAAATCTAAAAAAGGGGGAGGTTGGATATGCTGCTCAGTGTGCAAAGGATGGGCGCATGAAGAATGTAGTGGATGCGATGAAGACGACGATGTATTTACATGTGAACTATGTTCCTCAGCTATATTTTATATGTAATAAATGCTAAAGTACTGTTGCATCACATGTGAGATTATTTTACATTACCTACCTACCTACTTTTATTATGGTCACTTTGCCCAAAAATATGGGTGACCACTTTGCCCCGCTGTATGGGGCAAAGTGGTCATCTGCACATATTTTACAAAATATTTTGTATTAAAACAAAAAATGAAGTTAAGGCTTTAATTTTTTTACTATGACTATAATAATGTTTGGGCTACATTGGGTACTTGGTTTCATAATCATATTGCTCTTTATTCCAAATCACGGGATTTTTGAACCTTAGGGTGGCCACTATACCCACATCTCCCCTATATAATTTGCTTAAGAAATTGAGATATACATAAAATCTGTTAACCGCCTCGTTTAAGTCTGTGCTACATAGAACATTTTTCCAGTCAGTGTTAACTAGATCTGATTTTAATTTAGCATAGTCGCATTTTCTAAAATTTAGTATCTTGTTAGTTTTAGATCTTTGAATAGTATTATTTATATCTACTAATTTTATACCTATAAGTAGAGGTGGGTGGTGAATATCTGGTTTACTTAACGGGGTAGTTTCAGACACTTCAACTGAGGATATATTTGCTAACACTAAATCTAGTGTGCGGCCATTTATATTCTTAATATTAGTAAATTGATCTAGATTGCACAAAGAAATCATATCTGTAAGGAGAGATGACTTGATGACACTGAAGACCAAATTGAAATCTGGGAGAACCGGCGGGTGGTAGATGCCATTTAAAAGAAGCAAGCACACAGGAAAACAGCATTCGATCGATCTTTGGATCTCAAGTCGCCTCTACCTTCCAATTGACACAACTGACACCAGAGCAGGAACCAAAGCTGCCGCTCCATTCCATAAGGCCCGCATCGCTCCAAGAAAGTCGCCGCCCCGTCGCCATTCGACGCCGTCCGCTCGCGTCGCCTGCTGACGCCCTTTAGCCCTCTGCCGCCTGTCGCCGCCAGCCACCCCGAAGGAAGCTACCGGCGCCGTCGCTGCCGCTTTCCTCCAGGAAGCTAGCGAGGAGGTTCGCCGCCACCCAACGCCGTTTAGACTGCTGCCGCCGTGCACCCTGCCAGTCACCCAGAAGGAAGCTACAGCCGCGCCACGAAGAGGACTTCGCCTGAGCTCGCGCTCCCAGGAATCGACGCCCTGGCTCTGCACCGCTCCGCCGAGGGTCCACCTGGCCGCAGCACTGATGCCCAAAGCCTCCGCCGCATCCCCTGCATGCCGCCGAGGTATGTCATGCCCCCATGTCATCCGACACGTGGAGACAGCCCCGCCTCCAAAGGGCTTCGCTAGGACGCGAGCCCCAGGTCCAAGAAGTCATGGCCGACGTTTCCTGTACCCAGGTCGACCGCCACCATCAAAGCACCTCGCCCATGGAGGTGCCTCCACCGGGTGACGAGCATTACCAATGCCATGATTATTCTATTTATTCCTCTAGAATAACTTTGTAGAAACTGTATATATTAATATTAGCTGTATAATAAACAAACTATTAAACCAATAGTTATCTTTGACAGAAGCTCTAATCATCGTTCTTTGTTGACACCCTTTACCCTGAGCTAGACTGGTAATGGCACTAAAACGCCATTCTTAGCCGCGGCCACGCTTCACGCTAGTGAGAGCGTCTATGTATTGTGTTAAGATGAAAAACCACTTTCAATTCCTCAAGGCTCTTACTGCAAGAATCCTGCCGTGTGCTGTTCCCAGCAAATACAACTGACGCTATCCAATTCACAAGATGTAATTATTCGACAATAAACTAAGTTTAATATCCAATCCCAGAAACTATTTCAATTGCCCGAAGTATTTTAATTTATGTTTCTCCTACCATACACGTCTTTTCCATATCTCATTTACGTTCTTCAAGTTTATTAAATTTTCGTTTATTCTTTTCTCTGGAATTTAATCATAATTAAACTTTTTTTCACACCAAAATAAATTAAAATCACCTTAGAAAAAGGGTGTATTTTCAAAATTTTAGTTTTACAAAATTATTACATGTTTTATTTCTCAAAAATTTCTATTGTGTACATAAAAAATAATATTTCCTTAGTGATCGATTTTGCATACTTCTTACAGTCCAACACTCTATATTTTATTATTAGATATAGTAACACCCGTTATATTGAATAACATTTCTCAAGTAAGTATTTGCTATTAATCTTCCACTATATTTTAGGTAACTTTTAAATCATTTTGGAACCTTCTGTTTCTTATTTTTCATTGTTCAACTGAATTCAAATTATTCTGTTACTTTACAAAATATATGTTAATAATTCTGATATCCTTTTATTATACCCAATTCATCTTTGTAAATCTAATATGAGGTATTTTAATAAATTTCTTTTTCTCCAACCACACAAATAAGACGCCATATTGTCGAATAATTTTGTATAAAAAGTAAGTCATTTCGGGATGTTCACCAATTACCTTGGCACTGTACATTTTTCGATTCATATTTGCACTAGTACAAAAATGGACGCAAGATAGGGTTTTGCATCGTAAATTTTAAATAAAACACAAACGCTTCGTCAATATTCGGCAATCGCCGTCGTTGTTGTTTAATTTCCCCGTATAGTGATTGTTTATATGCACCATGACAGTTCTACAATATAACTTACAATGTTTGATTCTAAATAATAAGTCATATTTACGAATTTACGAGTAGTTGGAGAAAAAATAGTATGTTTCATTCGTACAAAAAATGCGTTTTCGGGACGCGTAAGACTCGCTGGACTCCGCTGCGCGTCGTCCGGCGATCTGTCTTACTTGTCACGAAATCATGCATTTTTTGTACTAATGAAACAAATAACTATTAATGTAATATCAACTCTTTGTCTTGCATTAATAAATTAACTTGATCTACTTAGATGCAATCTATTACAGTATTATTCATATGTTCCACTCACAGTGGCGAAAGTTGCAGACAAAATTTCGTGAAAATGGCAGATATGTTCTATAAAGGTTTAAAATGATGATATCAGACAGGAGGCGCAAATACCCCGAAAAGTGTCGAAAATATGACAAAAAAATCTCAAAATTACTAACGATTTTGATTATTTTCACAGACGACATTTTCCTCTTACTCCATACACCATAGTCATTATCTAGCCAAACATTTCAGCAAGAAAAATATTTGAAAGGGGAGGAGGGAAAATTTGATTTCAGTGCTGAGCTTATGGGTTATGAACACTAAAATTGCCCGAGATTTGCTAATCGCAGAAATACTAGCTACTTTTCTTGTACCTTATTCATGTTCTTTAATTGCAGATCATTCAGCTGCTTGTATATACCTTTGCTGATTTCTGGAAATACATACCGTTATGAGAATTGTTAGAAGACCGGGCGCAACGAGGAGTCTCTAACTTCTTTAACAGATGAACGCTCCAATACTGAATAGTAAATTAAAATAAACTAACTTAAATGAAAGAACTTCATATGGCACTTTCATATAAATCGAATAGCTATTTAATAATAACCTTTTGCGTTCAAGGGGGGCCACTAGCTAATCCGCGGAGGCAGGGATGGGTTTTCAATAATCTATACAGGGTGTTCGGTAAAGAATGGGCCAAACTTCAGATATAGTTAATGTAAAATAAGCTGATTTAACCCAACTGACCTTAGTCCAAAAGTTAGTACTAACGGAGCTACAGGGTGCCAAAGTTGAAAAAATAAATCACATTTTTTTGATATCTTTCGATCACTTCCAGCTAATTTCACGAAATTTCGTATCCGTGGGTTTTTTGGCATGAGAAATTCAATTTTATCAACGATTAGCTTGTATCTTTTAGAGGGCGCCACAAGCGACCATTAGGACAGTGTTAAACCGCTGCAACTTTTTTGTGCCACTCTGTCTGTCATTTTCGACTAGAAAAATATTTTTGTTGCCTATCATTTCTTCTTAAAAAAGGTATACCTTATTGAACTCGCTGGAAGCAACGGTTTCCCATAAAAACTGATCATGCTTGTAAATGATCCTAAAGTAACGTCAGATTGTTGAGTAAATAATGGGCCATACCGCAACAGCGTAATAGTTAGACCATAATAAGTTAATTTACTTCAGCTTACTCTAGTACCAAAGTTGATAATAACAAAGATGCAGTATGTCAAAGTTGAAAAAATAAATCACATTTTCTTTTAGAGGGTTTTTTTTGCATGAGAAATTTAAATTTATCGATGATTTAGTTGTCGCTTCTAGACGGCGTTACACACATAAAACAAAGAAAAAAATATACTTTATACTTTTATTTAAATCTACTAGGTAACATCTCAACTCAAAAATATGACAACATAAATGATACACAACATTTAAAAATAGCAAATTGGGAAAAACTAACAATTTAAATCTAAAAGTAATAGCAAAAACAAAAACTTCATTTCAAGTTTGATTTTCAAAATGTCCGCCATTTGCTTCAATGCATTTTCTACATCTTTTCAAAAATGTTTTCTAACTGCGAAGAATGAATGGTTATGTCGAATAGCATTTGCCGCTGTCATTATTTTTTGCCATAATTCATTTATGTTATTAACAGTAGGGCCAGAATAAACTACTAGACTCTTAATATATCCCCAGAAATAAAAATCAGTGGGTTCAAATCTGGACTCCGTGGAGGCCATGGGTGTTCACTTCCTCGTGCGATCCACCGATGGGGGAATACGTTATTTACACGTACGGCTATGGAATAATGGACAGCAGCGCCATCTCGTAAATACCACATACCAGCCCTAATATTTAAAGGAACATTATCTAGGAGATTGAATAAATTATACTGGAGAAAATTGAAATAATCACGTCCAGTTAGTGTTACTGGAAGTTCAAAAGGTCCTACATGGTTATCTTCGACTATACCAAACCAAACGTTTAATTTGAATTCATGCTGAAAGTGCTGTACCATCGATTGTACTGTTTGGATTTTCTTCAGCCCATGTGTGACCATTTTTGTAGTTAAAAATTTCTCTTCTTGTAAATGTTGCCTCATCAGCGAAGAGAATTTTACTTACAAAAAATAGATCTTCTCTATTTTTATTTAAGACAAATTGACAGAAATTTGTTCTCGCTAAAAGATCACCTGGCAGTAGGTTTTGGACAGGAGTGAAATGGTACGGGTATAATTGTTGTTTATGTAAAATCTTAAATACAGTATCCAGACTTAATCCAACATTGGCAGATATACGGCGGGTAGGACTTATTATTGGGTCATCTTCAACAAAATTTAATACCTTTTCCTTCTGCTGAACACTTCGAACCATAGGTCGTCCATAGACTCAGTTTGGGCGAAAACTTCCGGTTTTCCTTAATCTGCTAAACTAAACAGGCATGAAAACAATTTTTTAGACGACCACATATGAAAGTAACATTATCGCGACAGCAGCCTACTACAGAAAGTTGACAATTTCATGCACTAGCACGATATTATATCGTACTAGTCATATCGTAACGGCACAAAGTTATTGAAATCACGGCCTACTTAATTGTGTGACAAACGTCACTTTGAATTTTGTCACAAAATTCAGCAGACCGTGATTCAAATAATCCAGACGCTTTTGCTTTATTCGTTGCTCTGCTTCCAATAAGCTCTAATTTTGTATAATTAATTGTACCAATAATAATATAACAATCAATTTTGCAAACGAAATAAAAACAATTCTTTTTTTTTTTAATAATAATTTAGCCAGATCGACAAACAAATTGCCATACATGGTTTGGTTACAATAACGTTAACACTAAACATAGTTACATGGTCACAGCATGTCCGTCTTCTATCACTATTATTAGTTTATTTCACATTAACTATTAGCACAAAAATTTCACTACTCGTGTAGGTCTTGTGGTAGTAGTCTCTTCAGCCTATTGTGAATATTTCTTTGTCCTAGGTTGTAGAATACAGCTCCTGGGCATTGGTGTAAGGTAAAAATAAATTTGTTGGTGCAGTTCTTAATGAATTCGTTAATTTTAGGAATTCCAACTTCCTCATGTATCTGATCATTTCTTACAAACCAGGATGCGTTTAAAATGATGCGCAGAACTTTATTTTGGAATATCTGGATTTTATTTATATTTGTTTTAGAAGTATTGCTCCATATTGGACAGCAGTATGTGATTATATCGGTCGTAGAATATCTTTAATGGAGATTTTCTATTTAGAATAGGATACAATAACGCTAAACGTGTATGACATTCGTTTAACTTTTTATTAATATGAAGACTCCATTTGAGTTGTGTATCTAGGTATACGCCTAAATATTTGACTGCTGAGTCTCTTGAGTTCCACTCGATAATTGTGTTGTTAATCGTTAACGGCGTTGGGTTATTAATTCTTCTAAGTGTAAATATTTTGCATTCACACTTTGCGGGATTAATTTTAACTCTCCATTTGCTAAACCACTGGGCCAAGTTGTCAACAGCGACTTGTAGTTCTGATATTGCTGTGGGCAAATCTTTGTGCTGTGTAATAACTGCAGTATCGTCTGCAAACATCATTAGTTCCGAATTAAGTGTTACCGGAATATCGTAAACGTATAAGTTAAATAATATTGGGCCCAAAATACTCCCTTGGGGAACTCCGGCTTTAATATCTCTATTTTTAGTGTATGTGGAATTGATTCTAACTGCAAAAGTTCTGTTTTGTAGAAAAGAGGATATGATCTTAATAAGGTAGAGTGGAATGTTAACTTGAAACAATTTATATATTAGTCCCTTTGTCCATACCTTATCAAACGCTTGTTGTAGGTCGAGGAATGCGATCGTTGTATATTGTTTTGAGTGATAGCCTTTTTCTATAACTTCGGTTAATCGTAGTAGTTGGTGTCCTGTGCTATGTTTTTCTTTAAAACCAAATTGAAACTCTGGTGGTATATTTTTTTTGAGCACAGTCGGCTTTTAGACGGCAGTTAATGATTTTTTCCAATAGCTTTGATACTGTAGAAAGTAGGCTGATTGGCCTATAATTTTCAGGATTGCTTTTGTTTTTTCCGGGTTTGTGAAAAGGCAGTACGTAGGCGTGTTTCCACTTGTTTGAGAAATATCCCGTTCTTAAGCATGCATTGAAGATAGCAACAAGTAGGACAACTGCTTTCTGTGGAAGTTTCTTCAAAATGATGTTTGTAATTAAGTCGGGTCCCGGTGATTTTTGTATCTGAAGCTGTTTAATTAGCGTTTGCAATTCATTAGGTGAAGTTGGTTCTATTTGATCGCGAATTGGTTCTAAGTTTTCTGATACATACTTTTCTACTTCTTGTACTAAGTTTATGTCGGTTGGTATGTTTGGGTTAAGACTGCTTTCAATTTGGTTTGCTATAATATTACATTTGTCTTGATCTGTCACATATGTTATGTTGTTTATTTTAAGTGGTGGAATAAGAGTAGGTTGTTTTAAGATTCGTTTCGTGGCTTGCCAGAGAGTATTATCTTTTGGTTCCAGCTGTTGGATATATCTTTGATAATTATTTAGTCTATAATTATCTAATTCCCATTTAACTTGATGAGTAAGTCTATTGAGTAGAATTCGCAACTGTGGGTTTCTGGAAGTTTGCCATGCTCTTCGTGTTCGATTTTTATATTTTATTAAGTTTAAAATATCTGTTGGTGGCGCCATATTTGGTTTGGTAATTAATTTATTTTGTTTAAGGGTTGCTTGTTGAATGCTTTCCTGTATATTATTAGTAAATTGGTTTACAGTAGTATTGATTTCTTCAGTGCTACTTAAATTACTGGGTATTTTGATGTTTCCATCGACTGTATTTTGAAACAATTCCCAGTCGATAATTCCATTGATGAGTTTTGGAACTGGTGGAGAAAATTGCGGTTGCCTTAAAAATGACATTACGACAGGAAGGTGATCCGAGTCCATTTCCACTAAAACATTTTGGTAAATTGGTTTTGTAAAGTTCTTATGTAAGATTATGTCCAGAATATCTGTTTGTCGGTCTCGTTGGTATGGATGATATGTGTGTTCCTCGGGTGCTGATATTTGTATAGCATGTGAAGTAGTGATCTTATGCAACTTTATGCCATCAGGGTTATTCGCTCGACAACCCCATACGGTATTTTTGCTGTTGAGGTCGCCAATTAGTAAGGTGCTTTTGTTATCACTAAAAATATTTAATAAGTCCTGCTCGGCTAATCGACGGTTTGGCTGTTAATAAGCAGCTACCACTTTAACTTGTTCATTGTTGTCTAATTGGAGATCTATCATAGTCGTTTCTAAGCTCGACATAGTTTCGTTTGGTAGTGCAATGTGCTTGATTTTCTTTTTAATGATAATTGCAACTCCTCCAGAAGCAATTGCGGCCGCTCTATCATGCCTGTGTACTATATATCCAGGTACATTGAAGTGTTCATTTTCAATAAGGTGGGTTTCAGAGATACATGCTATGTCTATATTATGTCTGACTAGAAAGTTTATGAACAAAGATCTTTGGCCTTTGATGCCGTTTGCATTCCAATTTACTATTGTTAAGTTATTTATCGTGTGTATTTTATTTGAATCCATATTGAATTAGAGTTGGTATTATTGTTGATAGATATGGTGTAATTTTAGCTAGATGAGGTTTAATTGCTTCTATGAGTAGTTTGACGATCGTTGTTATAATATCCGTTGCTTCTGATTGATTTGATGTGGTGGGTGTATTATTTTGTGTTGCACTAGCGTAGGTCTTGTTAGGTGTTACTCTATTATATGTTGTGGTAGGTTTTACAGTATTTATGATTTT